>OX381713.1:71689808-71837308 GCA_947462335.1 Harmothoe impar
TCCGAGATTTTACCAAAATTTCCCATTTTTCACTAAAACATCACATTTTCTTGCAAAAGAATTTGCACAAGAGTACACATTTTTCGAGGAGATTTTACCAAACATGGTCTTTTTTATTACTTTTTCCCCCAAACCTAGGAGCTTTTGGCCGAAAATGCCATAACAAGGGTAACATTTTGAGGTAAAAATCGCCATAACAAGGGTAAGGGGTGGTGAAGGGTCCAGCCGCACACCTGTGTCAAAAAAAATTCAAGTGGCCCCCCCCCCCCCGGGGTCATGATGCATTCATGAATGCAGCCTTGACAAGTAACTCACCAGTGCTGCATTCAAACATCATGCCGATCCTACAGGGTTTCGACACTCATGAAGGGTCGGCCTGACGCACCAATGCATCACCGGCGAGTTACTCATGGGGGCTGCATTGGTGTACATATGTTACATCAATGCATCTTTATGGGTTAACTTAATAACCTCCCCTCCCACCCCCCCCCCCCCAGTCTTACACGTTACACGCACCTCTCCCACCACATCTCCGTCCTACGGCCATCCATTAGGGACAAGCATCCTAAAGTAATAACGTGTGACAAGTGTTTCCTTTCATGGTTTTGTAAAACAAAGTGTGGAGTTCGTTGCCAAAGTGCATGTGCTTTTCCTGGTCTCAGCTGTAAATTCAGACAAGCACCCACTTGTTATATAATTAAGTGTGTATGTATCATTTATCGGAATATTTCACCCCCCCCCCCCCCCATAACCTCCCCAACAAGAGGGGTGAAATTATCTAAAGGGGGTCAACAATATTTGGACCTCCTCCCCCTGTTAAAAAATGAGGTAGTTTTGCATCGTCTTAAGAGTCTCATTTAACCCGTTAATGGCAGCATAGCGCTCGGTGCTTTATGTCATGATGCATGAGAGCAGCTCTACCGAGTAACTCATCAATGCTGCATTCATGCCTTAATGCGGCAAATGTATGTGTGTTTGATACACTCCCCACGGAGATGTCGTCATGATGCACGAATGCATGCATCGGTGAGTCACTCTCTGATGCTTCATTGGTGCATCATGATGACAACACAATCATGAGGCCCTCAGTGTTGAGGTATCAGACTGTACAGTAGCACTGCATGGCTGCTGGGAGTCCACCCACATGAGTGACATACCAACATGATAATTAACACACATATAGTATGTGCTCCTCCCGGACCTGATTAATTAAAATAGATCTAAACATATTTGAGGTTACTAGCGTTGCACATACACACCTATAAGTAGTGAATATTGTAGAACCAAAAGCCTGCACCTTGGTTATAATGACAGGGGCAGGGGTTACTTAAATGTAGAGGGGGCTTAGATGGGATCAACAAAAGGATGGAAATTGTCTCCCCCCCCCCCCCACACACACACCAACGTAACTAGTCAATATAAAGATATTTCAACTCTGTACCAAGTTGTCAAGGACTGTTGATGCTCTAGACGCTATACATGCTATATACTCATGTCTATAATCATGTTGTTTTTGTCTAAATGAGAGCGTCCCGTCATTACGTGTAGATGTGTGGCGGATTACAGCCGAGATAATTACAGCCAGAATGAGACCCATCTTGTTCAGGTATGTGTGTCACTGTGAGGGTATGTGTGTCACTGGGGGGGGGGGGGTCTGATTACAGCCTGATCCCTCCTTATAGTTATACATACATGTAGTCAGGTATCTAGTCTGTCTCACCGTGAGCGTCCTGGTAGGGACTCAGAACCCCGGGGGGGCCACTCCCTATCTTTTCTATAGTAGCTATGTGTAAACATCACCTCAAATTTAGGACCCTTATCACGGGAGAAAAAGTCAACAAAACAGCACCCTTTTCACAGGATACTGACCAAAAATCATAACTTATCTTTGTTCTCCCTTCTCCCCCTCTTCCCTCTCCCGCTCTCCCCCTCTTCCCCTTTCCCCCTTTCCCCCTCTCCCCCTCTCCCTCTCTCCCTCCCCCCTCTGCCCCTTTCCCCCTTTCCCCCTCTTCCCCTCTTCCCCTCTCCCTCTCCCTCTCTCCCTCCCCCTTCCCCTCTCCCCTTCTCCCCCTCTCCCCCTGTGACCCTGTCAACCTGTTGACTCTTTCATCCTTTCCTCTCCCCCTCTCCTATTCTCCCATCTACCATCTTGCCCTATATTCCCCTCTTGCCCTCGGCTCTTTCCCTTCCTTCCCAACTCTCAGAGCCCTCAGAGCCCTCACCTTCTCCAGTTCTCTCTCCATCAGCTGTCCCTCCCCCTCTTCCCCTCCTGCCCATCCCCTCCTACCCCAGGAGGATGGGTATGTCTCTAACTTCTAAGTATAACCTGTCCCACTTTACCCAGTAATCACCCCCCCCCCCCACACACACACCCTTCATGTCTGCAGCTCGTTAGACATGACAACAACACAGTGGCCTCATTCTCTGCTGTTTGTATTTTTGTTTCCGTGTAATTTTCTGATGGTAACTACAGATCCGCCATAGATTCTCTGTGTTATACATCGCTGTCTATTGAAGGTGCAACTATTCAAAAGTTAAGTTTAGAGCACCTAACAAATAAAGTAGACTCATTGGTAAATGATTTTGACATGTTATGTATAGGTCGCTCAACAAATAAAGTGTACATACAGTGTACGTAGGAGCAATGATACACAATTCTATTGTATCGTATATATATACTGTGGTTGTAGACGAGGGGGGACTCTCCGCCACTACACTCGGATCTGACACGGTAAGCCTCTGTTTGTGCCTTATATCCTGGGGCCCCAGGTGTCACCTGTCTCCTGACCTCATTTCCTGCCCTCTCATTGGTCAACATTTGGTATACAAATATGACTTTGTTTCCAGTTTATTTTTTATGAAATTCATTCTATAAAACCAACCTTATTTTGTAAACAAAAGAAAGTCAGCTGACACTTTTTAGAAAAAAGTGTCTCAGTCTCATCGTATATATATATATATATATATATATATATATATATATATATATATATATATATATATATATATATATATATATATATATATATATATATACAGACGATGTGTAAACATGCATGGGATCTAAGGGCAAGATACAGAGATTAAAATAAACAACAATCACAAAGCAGTTTTATTAAATCTATGTCGACTTTGAGAATATTTTGTCGAGAGAACTGTAAGCACTGGTAAGTGAAGAAAGATGACTTCTTTTATGGTTTGACACTTTTCTGGGCCAAGAAAAGTCTTTTTATTTCATAGTATGGTTATCATTAGAACTCCCACAATGAAATGAGAAGCTAGACTATGCATAGCTATACGTGTAGCCTAAGTACATAAGTAGTATTGTATGTATCGGAACGGGACTATAGTTAAGTACTGTTTATTACTCAATCGACCTGCAGCCAATCAGAGGCCTCCCTTTTGGCGGGAAATTCAAAAGCAGCCAATGAGAGGCCTCCCTTTTGGCGGGAAATTCAAATAGGTCACGTGACCGGAAGTGACCTACTTCCGGTCACGTGACCTTTGGGCGGGAAATTCAAATAGGTCACGTGACCGGAAGTGACCTACTTAAGAGGGTCACGTGACCACCATGTTGGCGGGAAATTCAAATAGGTCACGTGACTGGAAGTGACCTACTTAAGGGGGTCACGTGACTACTAGGTTGGCGCGAATTTCAAAATAAGTCACTTGAGATTTTTATGGATAAATAAATTTTAAAAAAGAAAAAAAGCAAGCTGAAAGCTTGCTAAAAAATAATTTAAAAATGTGGCTCTTTTTTTTAGGGGGGGGAGGGGCACTCTGGGGGGCACTCTTTAAGATGCATGGGGGGGGGAGGGGGGGGAGGGGAGGGGAAGGGTTTTTTAAGAGTGAGACTCGCTTCTCTGCCCTCTCTTTTAGAGGGCAGAGAGGCGAGTCTACTGGTTCGTCTACTTACAATGAAATGTATCATGATTGCGTTTATGATGATGTGCATCATGATGTGACTATCTTACAACCCTATAAGAAATAAGCAAGGTCTCTCTCCTATACATGGGCGTACTTACACTGACTATTTGTAAACTAATGAATGGGACTTCCTCGTTAAAATCAGTATCTACAACTCTTTCAATCTTAAGGCTTTTTTTGAGTTTATTCTTTTGTTCAATTTTGGGCCCACCTCAAAAGAGGAATAGGCCCTCGCTTGCTCATCAGAGCCGGGGTGTAGAAGGCCCCTGCCCTGTCGGGTACGTTCTGAGATAGATCGCCCTCTGGTACGTTTTTGGTTAGTTTGGAGCTCTCAGTCGACTGTCTTATCCACCTTAAAAAAACCAGACTTTCGGTGTCTCATGATAAAACTGGTGCCTTATACTAAGTGCTGGATTACTTTCTCATTTTTTTATTGTTCTATCCGATGCTTATTTAATTTTTGCACTGATAAAAACGGCTAGCTTGTACAAACACGCGGTCTATTTAAGCGTTAAGTGTAGAAAATGAACAGAACAGTGCACAGAAAATAGAGCTACCGACTACATTTCGCCCAGTCACTCAGCGGAGAACAAAAGAACTACTGACGTAGTGTACCCGCTATTCCGACAGTTGGCGCCACCGTTATACTTTTTTTGCGACATGAAGCCCTGGGGTGGGTACTGGCTGTTTGGTTGTAGGTACCGAAACATAAAAAACTACAGCCAGCCCATGTCATGGTGAGACAGCTCTCTTATTCCCCCTTGAGTAGCGTCCGTAGGGCCTATGACAAAACCTAGTCCCGTACACTGAGCAGCTTCAGGTCTGAAGGCTCATACAGAAAAATGTGTGGGTGTGTGGGTGTGTGGGTGTGTGGGTTGCTTTACGCCTTAGTTAACAGCTATGGTCATTTCAAGGGCGGTGATGGTGATCGAATCTATGGCCCTTTTACCGAGACAAGGGTTTCTTTTACATCCCACACTACATAGGGGTGTGTGGGTGTGTGGGTCTGTGTGTGTCTGTTCGGTCTGTGTGTGCACGCGTCTTGCACTCCGGAACATGTTCAGACACGTTCGAACTTGCTCGGACGTGCCTGGACAGGTCTCACACGCCGACCGTGTCTGAACATGTTTTCACCTTATAGCTGCTGCCGATGCTGCTACCGCTGCTGCCGATGCTGCTGATGTTAGTAGTCGCGTCGACAAAGAATCGTCATTTGTCACACTTAAGCCTCTAGTTAAATGTGCGACAGGTAGTAAGGCTACCAACGCGACGACCGGATCGCGCTCTTGCTTAAAGGTGCACCTCAACTCAGTGCGCCTTTAACACCCGTCCCAAATAGGTAAAGTTCCTGACGCAGCACAGCACCTCCCACCAGTAGCCAATCAGCACGCCGAACGCCGGACACACCCCCACCGTGTGAGCCTCTAAGTAGGTCACACGAACCATACTAAGATGCCGACAGGACTAATTGGTCCGTCCGCGGTGGCTGCGAGAGATTGCGCGCCGTCTAAATTCACTGCCATGATTGGCAGAGGGGGGGGCTGATTACCCCTCGTCGGATGAATTGCGGCGGAACCACAATCAATTTTTCGCTGTTTTAGATAAAAAGAGATCCAGAGCTATCCGCTCGTCCAAGAATTATTTTTCTATCAGCCCGGGATCACCCCCAAATTCAGGCCTAAAGTCCAAAAACCCAAAAAAAAATTCCTATGGGATTTTAAGGTTGAAGCGTTTTTTGTGACCCCAAGGAGCAGCTCACGGGTTCGAACCCTGTAAACGCCTTGACGCGCTTTCGTCGCCTAAGGCGCCTGTGGCTAGACGTCTTGACTAAAACTTAGTGAGGGTTCTAACCCGGAACGTCTATATTAGCCGCCTAATTTCTACTAGCCCCGAAAACGAGAGTATCACATCTATATAGGTCACCCATGTTAGCCTTGGTTTAAGTGCGTGCAGAACCGTGTATTGTGCATTTATGCAGCATACAGATATGGAGACATGCTGCTACAGTGTCAAATTGATCGACATTGTATGTAACTGGACATGAAGAAGGATATTTTTACTTAGTTTTCTAAAAAGAGGGTAGTTCTCGGTACTCCTCCAGCAGCAGTGGTAGGGGAGTCGGACAGGTACTTAACCCTATTTATAGGGGCGCTAAGGTAGGGAGTTTGATAAATTTTTGAAAAATGAGTTAAAAAATACATAGTGGTTCCATTAGTATAGATCTCTATGAGAGCTTTTCAGATCTGCTTAGATCCAGAAATATCATGGTGAATGCATCTGAACATATTTCCCATTTCTGTGATCTAGGCAGGAGAGGGGCACTTTCACAGCAGTTAGGGGTTCTGTAGCTCTGGCCCTAGGCACCCTTCTAACTCAGACAGAACAGGTTTACTTAAAATGGCTAGGGTCATTGTTGGGCAGAGGCACATACATCTGGATTTCACATACGTCTTCAAGAACACAATTACTAACATCCCCATGGTAACAAGTTTTAACAACTCATATTTATTTATTACATTTTGACATGAAGAATGTCACCATAATATTGTAGGCTACAGAAAACAGAGACTCTTATCTTTCTCCACTAATGACTCCATTCATGTTGACTGCCATGATATTGTGATTAAAATGAGGGGTTTGTGTTTTTTTATAGCTCAAGAAATGAGGTCAGGAGGGCTATTTTTATGCAATGCACCAGTGGGGGTGCTATTAGGAAGGGTGCATATTTGATCACAGAAACGGGCAGACTACAGCGGCAGCGCTATTTTGAACTCTCTAGAGGCTAAGGGTTTGAGATGAACGTGTCCCATGTCGCATGTCGATTTTTAAGAAATGACCATGTCACATGACCCTAAGTGAAAAAGGCGTTGTCACTAGTGTCACTAAGGGGGAAAATGTAGGGGCACCGTAATTGATACAATCGGACTCTTGGGACCATAGACTACTAGGAATTTTTTTTTTAATTTGACCACCCGCAAGGCCGGAATTTGAAGGAAGAGTTGAGGCGCCTACTTATACAGTAATTGAGAATTTTTTATTCATGTCACATGTCGATTTTTAAGAATGGTCTAATGACACAGATAGCGCTAAACTTAAAGACCTACTCCCCGCCCCCTTAGTCTTTCTATACTGAATCCGGGACTTGCCGGCGAGGCCGACAAAGGGCTGACCTAATGAGCTCACAGCTGGACTAGACACCCAATGTTTTGGATTGGAGAAATCAGCAGAGCAATAAAAGCGTGGTGAGGCTGGTGTTATTTTCAAGGGTGGCCCCTGTGAGTTGTAAAATTGGTGCTAAATGTGGTAACCAAGAGGATGCTAAGTTTATTGATATTGTCCGTTAATGATACTTAAGGTGGGTGTTGTCTAAAGTTTTAATTGATATTACCAATGTGGCCAATAATGACTTCACAGTTGGGGCCTTCGCCCCCAGGTCCCAGATTCAGGGTATTCTTTGTTTATTGTGTGGCCCCTAAAGAGGGGCCGACTAACTCCTTAGAGTTAGTTAGATGCTGCCGCTGTGCTATGCAACATCAGCGTAATTAATTACGCCTCATGTTGGGCAGCATGGATCACTTGATGGGTGATACCTCAAAGCACAAACACGGCAGAGCCGTGTGTGGCATGCGAGGACCAGTGGGTCAGGGGTGATCCGTTGCAGACAGAATACCGATCCGTGTGAGGTTCTGACTTTCTATAGCTTTTTATAAAGCTTTAGATATGGTGTGGTATTTTTCATCTCGCTATAGTTTAGTTGGTATTTAAGGAAACCGCCTCATTTCTATCAGAAATACACAATATTGAATTGTTTTTATATTTTAATATATTAGAAGCGCGCTTTGTTGCCTATATAGCTCATTATGCGTTGAAATGCTCGCGAGCATCGTAGGAATGTACAAAACCTCTATTGTGGCGCTATCTGACGAAAGAGCGGGGAACTATACTAGCGCGTTCGTTATTCACATCTTTGACAGGGACTTGGTTGGTTGTTGGGCTGCTTTACGCCCTAATTAACAGCTGAGGTCATTTCAAGGGGGGTGATGGTGATCGAATCTATGGATGACTGAAGGTGGAAAGCACACCCCTATACTTTTACCGAGGCAATGGAGCTGCTCAAAGGGTGTGGCGAGCTAGACTGGAGGATGTAATAACTAGGCGGCAGAGGGGCCAAAAAGACAATCTCGTAGTAGTAAGTCTACTTGGATCTTGAGTAGCCGCCTTTGTGGTTATAATTACCTAGACTAGTTGGCTCTGCCAGCCTGGTCAAGTGAAAATTGGTAAGGAGACTATGAACTAAGCTAAGCTCGGATTTTAAAATGGTCTATAAAAGTATAATAAAACTATAGCGCACCCTCTTAGATTTGATGATAAGACACAGCCTACTAGGTATACGCATTTGTACAAGGGTATCATTGTGTATAAAATGCTCTTTTGGTACATCATCCCGACTCTACACGAGCACCATTTTCAACGACAGATAGTGCTGTAGTGAATTTCCCATCTCAAGGCGAGCCCCGCTAATTATGGAGACCCTGGAGTAGGATTAACATTATATCCCAATGTCTGTGGTGGTCATTTATGATATGCAGACTGCACCCTGGAGGTGATAGATCTGACCACAGGCTCGCAATATGGGGCTCCCCTCTGAGAGTATCAAGGTTTGCGTATAGTCTCCTGCAGTTTAAATCTGTTACCTCCCCCTTTGTCGGCCTCGCCAAAATCCTGGGAGATTCACTTTAAACTTAAGGCTTACCCTTTTTTATTCTTTGTTTATTGTGTGGCCCCTAAAGAGGGGCCGCGGTGTTGATTAATTACACCACATGTTAAGCAACATAAGATCAAACCTCCCTCAAAAGCGTCAAGGCTCAAAGTCCTGTTGGACGGGAACCCTGTGTGGCATTTCAAGACGAATGGTTGAGTGATCTGTTGCAGATGCCGTTCCGTGAGAAGTTCTGACTTTATATAGCTTTTATATCGCTTTAGTTATGGTGTAGTATTTTCAATCTCGCTATAGTTTAGTTGATATTTCAAAGAATCTGCCTCATTCTATCAGAAATACACAACGTTGACATGTTTCTTATATTCAATATATTAGAAGTGTGCTTTGTTGCTTATTATAGGTCATTATGCGTTTAAAATGTTCGCGAGTATCGTGGAAATGTACAAAAACCCTATTGTGGCGCCATCTGACGAAAAGAGCGGAGAACTATACTAGAGCATGTAATCGCCAGACCAGCAGGCGGCAGCAGAGTGGTCAAAAGACAATCTCGTAGTAGTAGGTCCACTTGGATGTTGAGTAGCCGCCCTTGTGGTTGTAATTACCTAGACTAGTTGACCCTGCCGGCCTGGTCAAGTGAAATTAGTAAGGAGACCGCCCATTAACGTGCTCCACAGTCTTTAGACAGTTAAGCCTATAGTCAAGACCGGAGAATTTGGCGAGACGCCCCTCTGGGAGGTCATAATCCTCAATGTTAGGTGTTAGCTCATTAACATCAGATACCATATTAACAACCCATTTAAAATGGTCATTTTAAGAGCAACTCACCCTATTCTGACAAAATCCTATTAGCAGGTAACCTCTGTATAATCCATACTGCAAACATCTGCTACTTCGAGCGTCTGCCTCGTGACTGATAGTGTACAACAAGACGAAGTGGGCAGAGATAAAAAAAATTGAGGCTCTTTATATAGCCGAGAGAGCGGCTAATCTGGATGGTCTAAGCTTGTTTTCACCTAGAGCCCCACCCTCTTCCAGAGAGGAATCAAATCGCTTTTCACCTGAACCCTTCCACCCCTAATCCCTCAGCATGAAAAGAGAGATAACGAGTGTAACGTGCGCTACATGTATATGGGATTATAGCTGGTGAAGAGATAAAGCCGGGTCACCACCTGCGTATACAAAGACTACAGGGGGTGATTAACGACAGGTGTGACGCGCCAGCCCGTGGACGGATTATCTTTTAAGCTGACGCTTATTCAACTAGCCAGCAGACGTCCCGCGCCACTCACTGCGGCAAGAGGAGGTGCTTTTGTTTTACACTTGAGCCGCTTACCACATCGTCTCTACCTCACAGACAGACACATGCCCCCTGTAGCTTTTTTTTGTATACACACTCTAATCTCATAACCTCCTGATCCGTTATACAGGTAACGGGTATTCTCTTTTAAATAGCTGCCAGTCAGCCTGCGGCAGCTGAAAACGACGGTAAGTAGCTTAGCTCTAGAAGCAAGAAGACGTATATAAGGAGGCTGACACGTGTATAGGCGCCTTATAAGTCGGCAAGGGGTAAATACTAGTGAAAAAGGAAGGCAGGTGTGCAGGTAGCTTTCTAACAGACATGTGTGTGCACTAAGCTGCTTAAGTCTAAACCCACCTGCAGTAGTCAAGTAGCATGTGAAAACTTACTTAACAGATCACTTAATTGAGTAGAGACTCTGTACTGAGAGAGTCTTTTCAGCCGTTTAAGAGGATTATCTAGGACAGGGTACATAAGGAGTGAAACGCCGCTCTCACCCATCACACTTTCTCGACCCGCCCTTCATCATCGTAGCATCGTCCACTCCACGCTCGCTCAGCATGTTATGAGGGTTATTTCTACCTTTACAGCTTCTTTTCTTATCGAAGTGTCGACGCTACAGAGCATCGAAACTCTCCAAATGAGTCCAAGAAAGAAAAAGCAACTCCCACTAGAAGCAAGAAGAGAAACAGTGCCCTATGATGCATGTGAGGTAAAGAAACATTGGAAGGACGTCACCAAGGAGCAATGGATAGAAGCATGCTTCAACTTCATCGGAACGGAAGTAGTTTCATTTGGACAGAGGGAGAAAATTTTGTTGGAGCTATTTTTCTTAGCTCCGTATAGTTGGCCTGACTGTAGTGGTGAAATTCCTTCAGGTTTTTCAGGGTTCGGCATACAAGTTATCTGGTCTTTGAAGGAGCTTCGATATATGCAACGCACTCACGAGGAGATTGTTCAGAAAATGACGGAATTCGAAACAGGAAAAGACACAATATGGTGCGAGGAGACGACATATGCGGACGATGATCTGGAGTACATCATTTGTAGCCCGTTGGAACATTATGTTAAAGACTTTGAGGACATGCTAGCCAGCACTGCGATGACCCCGAAAGAGAGATCCCTTACTGCACAGAAGGAGGCCAAAGCTGTGTTGGAAAAGCTCAAGTTTGGTCAAGGATTCACTCTTCAAAGCAGCTGTGTGAGTGTGATAAAAAGTCTTGTGTTGAAACATCCGGACATGAAGTTTTCGCGTGCTGTTGACACACTTCCTTTGCCTGAACTGATGATGAACATGATCGACCCCATCGTACCAACATGTTTCGACTCTGCCAATTGCCCCATGTATAAAATGGTTTCAAGTTTTGCCTGTGGCCGATGGCTAAACGATCCACTGAAGTCAGAAAACCTCCTTGATTTAGTCGACTGACTAAATGTATTTTCTCATACTAGTATTAGTAGCATTAGTAATAGCGGCTACTCGGTCTCGTGCAGCACAAGCAGCAGCATCTGTCAGCAGCATCCGTGACATCGTCAGCAGCAGCAGCACGAGCAGCACAAGCAGCAGCTGCTGCAGCAGCTGCACAAGCAGCACAAGCAGCACAAGCAGCAGCATCTGTCAGCAGCATCCGTGACATCGTCAGCAGCAGCAGCAGCAGCAGCAGCTGCACGAGTAGCACAAGCAGCAGCATCTGTCAACAGCATCCGTGACATCGTCAGCAACTGCAGCAGCTGCACGAGCAGCACAAGCAGCAGCAGCTGTCAGCAGCTGCAGCAGCTGCACGAGCAGCACAAGCAGCAGCACCGACAGCAGCAGCAACAGCAAATCAGCAGCAGCAACAGCAGCAGCAGCAGCAGCAGCAGCAGCAGCAGCGGCAGTGTGGACCGCTAAATTCGAGATGGTGACATACCTGTTTCTTAGAATCGACATTCGACATGAGGCCTAGTGACATTTGACATGAAGCTTGAAAAACATAGTGACAGGTGACATGAGCAATTCTTAAAATCGACATGAGATATGAGCATAATTAAGCGACATCGACATGCGCCATGGCTATTTTTTTATTTTTTTTGAAGACAACCGCCATAGCCTCCTTATCCAGACCTCCACTAGTAGTGCTCTATAAGCGCAAGCTTTGCCTTAAGAGAGCTGTGGCTGTGAACCTTCTCCTCCCTCCGTACACACAGGTAAATATCAGAGTCAGCCAATGTCGCCAATACTACTCTCATACAAGAGTCAGGCGCTGCTGGACTATAATAGATGGGTCAAGGACTGTTCTACTGAGGGTCAGGCTAGGCCGGACATTCAATAACGGGCTGGACTTTGGCAAATTTGCTTGAAAGTCTAGCCAGCAAGAGATGCACATCATCATAAACGCAATCAGACGAACCAGTAGACTCGCCTCTCTGCCCTCTAAAAGAGAGGGCAGAGAAGCGAGTCTCACTCTTAAAAAACCCTTCCCCTCCCCTCCCCCCCCCTCCCCCCCCCATGCATCTTAAAGAGTGCCCCCCAGAGTGCCCCTCCCCCCCCTAAAAAAAAGAGCCACATTTTTAAATTATTTTTTAGCAAGCTTTCAGCTTGCTTTTTTTCTTTTTTAAAATTTATTTATCCATAAAAATCTCAAGTGACTTATTTTGAAATTCGCGCCAACCTAGTAGTCACGTGACCCCCTTAAGTAGGTCACTTCCAGTCACGTGACCTATTTGAATTTCCCGCCAACATGGTGGTCACGTGACCCTCTTAAGTAGGTCACTTCCGGTCACGTGACCTATTTGAATTTCCCGCCCAAAGGTCACGTGACCGGAAGTAGGTCACTTCCGGTCACGTGACCTATTTGAATTTCCCGCCAAAAGGGAGGCCTCTCATTGGCTGCTTTTGAATTTCCCGCCAAAAGGGAGGCCTCTGATTGGCTGCAGGTCGATTGAGTAATAAACAGTACTTAACTATAGTCCCGTTCCGATACATACTATACTACTTACATATCATTATTCCGTGTCTTCATTGGATGCAGCCTCAACTACAAAATACAAGTGTTTTGTTTCGTTCTTGCAGGTGGGGTAATAAAAAACGCCAAGATGCCGAAGATATTCTACGTTCAGCAAAAGTAAGTACAGCAACATTCCGAGTCGTAGACAGAAAATACGGGGATGGTCATTGATCAATAACGGGGGGGGGGGGGTATTTCTAGAGCATGCGATGTTATATTTTGATTCAAAAGATTTTTCACCCCCCTCCCTTTTAATTCTAGTAACACAGTTTTCTTTTTGTTATTAAAAAAGAGACAAAGAAACATTCTAAAGCTCTAAAGCCCCGTCTTCCCCTAGAGGGGTTTGGATTTTGTACACCCTGCCATCAACCCCCCCCCCCCATAAATGGTAAATGACCATTCCCTAAATATACTATGCACCCTTTTTTTTTCTTAGAACAAATGAAGAAGTAGAATGGTCAGAAAGTCTTTCTTTTTTTCTCCTTTATCTTTTCACCGAAACATATACATGTATGTACATGGGATATGGAAACAAACAAAAAGCAACACTGAAAAAAAAATGAGAGAAAAAAATACAAAAAAAAGCACTTTATTTAATAACTCAAATCCATGAACAGAAATTATAGCTAAAATATGAGGGCGTGCACCCTCCCCCGAAAATTTGAGTCTTTTTATTGTAAATTATTACGTTTATTTATTATTGTTATCAATGCCCCCTCCCTTCAAAGCCCTGCATCCGCCCCTTTGATTATATTCATGATTTATATTTCCTGATGTTGGTACCGGTAGTGAGAGTTCTGAGTGCTTCTCTAGTTTAACACCAGATGGCAGCCGCACTGTAGGCGTCACTCTGGTGTAGAGGTTGACGTACACGGTACTCTCTACAGCAGCCGTGTGCCACTCTCCGAGCACAGTCTTAGTCACAGAGCCTCACAAGCACGGCCCCTGCTACAGACATCACCCACATGTAGCTAAAGATGACACCAAACTCACAGAGACTGTACCGTATATATTACTGGCACCTCGTGTCTCGTGACGGATTGTCTCAAGGTTTCACCTCTGCCGCAGAGTGTCACGGTTCACCTGACGCTATGATTATAGACTAGATTTTATCAGTTTTTATTTTTAAAATGTTAACATTCTTAAAGGTCTAAATAACAGCTTGGTCATACATGAGGGAACACCAAAGAACCACGAGTTTCTCCTAGTTTGCGCCTAAGCTTTTAGTTCTATAACCATATAAGATTACTTTTGACAGAATATTTCTATTAAAGCCCCTTCCCTCGCTGAAAATAAGATGCTATTTAATTCCTTTCTCTCCTACCCGGTAGTCGATGTCTAAAGCTATTAAAGAGATTTACTACACTTATTTATAAAGCTCTATGCGAAAAGCAAGTGTTTTAAAAGCTCCGAGAATACCAACTTCACTATTTTTTGTTTTGTTTAGGGAGCTAGGAGTCATTTATTTTATCTAGTCCGCGCCCCAACCTCCCCACCAATTTGCTGAAAGTGATCTCGACCAGCCATCACAAAGTCCTGATTTTCATTTCCCTTTGAACTATTGTAACGCGCGTGCTTTTTTGCTTAAAAGGGGCTGAATTTTTTTACCCCCCTCCTCAAGTGGGGTCAGATTTTTTTTACACCCCCCTCAGGAGGGATCACAGGGGCGGATCCAGGGGGGTCCTGGGGGTCCGGACCCCCCCCCCTTTTGGAAAAAAAATTAGATTTTTTTAATGATAATTTGATCCGCCGCGAGTCGCGGTGAGTCACTTTTCGGTACTTTGGTGTTTGGTGGACCCCCCCCCCCCTTTTCAAATTCCTGGGTCCGCCCCTGGGGTCGGAAATTTTTACGCCCCCCCCCCCCCCCGTGACTAATAAATGAACAGTACCTAATAGTAATACCGTACAATACCGGGTAGCGCTACTGTTCACATTCATTCATATAGGCCTAGGCGCTAACTGATATCAATCAAGTTGAGGTATTTCCTGTATACTAATATCGTACTGAATAGGCCTATTGTGTGTGTGAGTGTGTATTACACACGACATACGTCACATCCCGGCCTGTGACAGGTGTTTTACCCATTAACCACAGCCCACTGACTCCACAACCTGCGCGGGAAATCCCCTCCCTCAGCGTCCCGCTAGTTCCGCCGTCCGCCGCCAGGCGCCTCACTCCTGCCTCGTTCTCGTTTCAGTTCTACCAACATGCCGGAGAAAATGGCCAACTCTCAATGTTTCAAATACAATTTCGCCCTGGTATCGCGGATTGCCAACTCGTTCAAGGATAACTCGTCGTTCGCCTTGAAGCAGGGATCGCCGCCTTTGGATATCGACAAGGCGAGGCGCGAACATGAGGATCTGGTGGAGAAATTACGTCGAGTTGGGGTGGACGTGATCGAGCTTCCGTGTGACGAGAAACACCCGGACGGGCTTTTCGTGGACGACATCGCGGTGGTCATCAATGGCACTGCCCTGGTCTGCAACCCGCCCACCAGCAAGGACAGACCCTCCAGGCAGGGCGAGGTGAGTGGGGGTTTGTTTTATGGTAAATATGAGGCCGAGTTAGGCCGAGAAGGGGATGTAAACAGTGCCTGGACGCGCCCAGTCCCCCATTATCGGCGGCCATTCAGGCAGTGTTGTGTTGACTCTGGCCTGACCCCCTTTCCACCCCGGGCCCCTGTCTCACTCACACCCACACTGGTCAAGGCCTAGTTGTGTGAGTTTCCTTTCCAGAAGGTTTCATTTGGTTTCAATGTGGTGATATGGTCGTCTAGAGAAGTGTTAAGTGTCAGAATATGGTGTATGTTGATTGGGATTGGCACAATACACATGATGTGGATTGTGGTTAAAATCAACAGGAAACCACTCCCCACACTGCCACAGGCCACAACTAGTTCATCTAATCTGAACTCGTCGCTGCGGGCCGTGATCTGATGGTGCCCTGACTAGAGTTCAGCCAGCTTGCCACTAAGAACCCACTGAAGTCTTGTTCACCAACTCCGGTGAACATACTTTGTACACCTTTTTCAGCTACTAATAATCGGAATTTCTCCATTTTTTTAACGGCCCTGCATAGCCTGACATTTTCCCTACACAAACCACCCAATTTTTAATTCAGATGGCCAATACGTAATATTTTAGAGCAGTTTTACCGTAGCCTTCCCCATTTTCACCCCTGTCAGTGCAGTGTGCGCGGGAACCACTCTCCCGTACTGGAGGTACGAAAATAGATTTGGCTTGGCCCCGTTTTCGCTGTCCTACATTTGTGTATCTGTTGGTACAAGCGATGGTCTTTCTTATCTCAACCCTGAAGAGTTCTTCAGTGCCTTTGCCGACCAATGTCTGCCAGACCATAACACAGCGCAGCTACTGTTATGGTCTGGCACGAACAGACTAGCCACAACAGACTGAGACAGGTCCCCCCCGCCCACAGCCCCATTGAATCAAGTGGAAAGGGGGGGGGGGGGCTCTGTATTTACTTCACCCATCATGCCTCACCCAATGAGTTGAACAACCAATCTGTAGTCAATGTTTTCCTGCATACTTCAAACTTGTGATGTTATCGGTATTAAACGTATCATCTTGAATCGTCCTGGCTATTTAGATGAAAGGCCAAGGCTACATGTAAAATTAAAAGATAAATAACTTTTAAAACAAGTTGAATACCGGTATTGGAATAATTGGTAACTTTAATTCTAGGCCTAGTATTCACTGTATTGCCTTTGTATGCCTATACTATACTAGGCTATACCGTACTTGTTACGTTGTAGTGACTAGTGGATATCTGTAGCCTAGGCCTATTATCTATCTCTATGTCTGGTATTTCCTCCATGATGATAAAACGTGTGGGTAGATCTACAGTCACGGCAGAGGTTGGAAGCAGCGAGTCACTCCCCCCCCCCCCCCACACACACTCCTGTAGGTTGCCGTCAGCGTGTTGAAGTGATCACATCTATCTACACCCATCCCTACCCCCCCCCCCCCCCACCTCCCCAGCGCACCCACACAGTGACCCACTCCGGGTACCGGGTAGTAGAGAGGGTTACCCCCCCCCCCCCCCCACACACACACACTAGGCCTACCTCACTCTATCTAGCCGGATTTCCGTTACTTAACCTACAGGCCAAAAACAAGTTACCGGTAGTTGTACTAGTTTTCAGATCCATTTACAAATTGTGTTGACACATGAGGAGGTGGAGGGGGGGGACTTAGGTTCAGATTCTGTTGAATGGGATCTAATCTACACCGTGTTATCATGTGATGTCACAGATGTCCTGACCAGACCATCTCCCCCCCCCCCGTAAAAAAAAGAAGTTAAAATAAAATAAAATGAAATAAAAACATAAAAAAACTTTAAAAATATAATTACCAAATAAAAAATATAGTATAAAAAAAGTAACACAGAAAAGAACAAAACAACCCCCCCCCCGCCCAAATCATGTGTGATTCCAAATGCGGGTAGATGTGTGCTGCCATATACTGCTGTATAAGGTACAGTGTGGTGGTGTGTGTGTGTGTAGGTCTGCTGTGGTATGAGTCACCCTGTGAGGAGGTGAGTGACAAGTGACACACACCACACTCACACACACACAGACACCCCTATGTCCTACTTACACCACCATGTACTAAACACTCAGCTTGTAGCATGAGTTTTCATAGAGAGTAAGTTGTGTTATTAAACGTAGACATGTTACTTCAAGTCTGGTGTATAACCCTCAGGTTGTAAACCAGCGGGAACTCCAGTCCCAGGTGCGGGTTATACGTGAGGTGCGGGTTATACATATTACGGTAAAGTCCTGAGGGCTAAAAAAAAAAAAATATATATGTTCCAGTGAGGGAGTGTTCATTTATTAGTTACAGGGGGGGTGGTGGGTTTGTGGGGGGAGGGGGCGTAAAAATTTCCGACTCCTCCTGAGGGGGGGGGGCGAAACGTTCCACGAGCTCTCGAGGGGAGGGTGTAAAAAAATTTCGCCCCTCCGCGCGAAATCTCTCCCCCCCCCCCCTGTAATTAATAAATGAACACTCCCTAACGTGGCCAAAAATAAACCGGGTCGGTAGGTCGGATATCTAACAATTTTTTTTGGCCCAAAAAGTCAGTTTTTGGTAGTAAAAACGCCAAAAATGTCATAAATTTCCTCAAAAGTTAAAAAAATAAATGTCCCAAAAAATTAAGGTCGGTCCCAAAATGGTAGGGTCCGTCGGGATACCGGAACACAACTTATTTTTTTTTTAGGTCTGAGACTTTACACACACTGACTCCTTTAGTAGATCTATGTGTCTTATGTTACATCCCCATATTTAAACTGAGGATCTATCCACAAACATCTACTGTAGCTACCTTACCCTGCCCGGTCTCTGACTCTGTAGTCTAACCCCTGCCCTCACATTCCGTTATACCGGTAGTACCCGACCCCCACTTGAGGCAAGACGTTATAGATATAATACACCGGTATGAGGAGGTATTTAGCATCATTTCCCGCTCCTTGTAAAAACAGGTCAGCATTCCACTCTGATGAATCGGCGCCATCTATAGTACATGTTTTGTATCACTATCCGACAGCATCTTTCCCCATAATCCCCCAGCCGTAGGTACCCAATGAAGTCCCCCAGCCGTAGGTACCCAATGAAGTCCCCCAGCCGTAGATACCCAATGAAGTCCCCCAGCCGTAGATACCCAATGAAGTCCCCCAGCCGTAGATACCCAATGAAGTCCCCCAGCCGTAGGTACCCAATGAAGTCCCCCAGCCGTAGGTACCCAATGAAGTCCTCCCCCCCCCCCCCTAATGCATGCCCATACCTCTACCATCCATGTGGCGGTTCTCAGACCTGTGCACGTCAGGGTGTAGCCGTGTATGACCTACATGAGTGTGTGTGTGTGAGTCTTACCCTAATCATGCTTCTCACATACATGTGACAGCCCTCAGACATGGGTGTAGCTCTATATTAAACCACGTTGGGAAGCTAAGACAAAGGATTCGCACCTTGGTTATACATGTATTGCTTACCGTGGTTTAAAACAGATAGACTATGGTTTAATATGAAAAGGTTTTAGAATTAACCACAGCTTGCTGGTAGGGCGACTTGGGCTTCACCCTCGTCTGGCCCTACCAGCAAGCTGTGGTTAATTCTACATACCCTTTCCTAACCATAGTCTATCTATTACTGAGTGTATGACCCACATGAGTTGGTGGCATGTGTAGATGTAGGTGCTGTGTGTGAGTGTGGTGACAGGTCCACTCAGTGAACCTCATACCTCATCACAGTCTGACAGCTGGGTTATGTTAGGGTAACTGAGACTGTGCAGACCTCTGTATGTGAACACACTCAGTCCGTCCTGCAGTTATACACACCACATGCACACTGACACTCCCATCTCTGGGGGAACATTTACTGTAAAACCTCATGGATACCTTGTGGGTTATATGCAATGGTTTATGGTATTAAAATGTTTTTACAGAACCCCCGTGCTAGTTCCCCAAACTCAGGGTGCTTTTACAATAGGGTTTGCTAGTATATATGTAGTACAGTACTAAAGTAGCAATTTTGAGACCCCATGTGTGGGTAATAGGGTTTATTAAAGTTATAGGTGCGGGTTGTACAGACTTTACAGTACTTATGGGGTTAGTGAGTGAGCCCCCTGTCTGCTACTGTACCGCTAGGGGTCTCTATGAGTACAGGGTAATACATAGACTATGATAGAGCACTGGGTAAGGACTCTAACTCATGCCATATAAGGTTAATGTCCACATGTCTTCATGATGCACCAACATAGCCCGGGTAAGTTGTCAGCACTGCACGCTGCATCATGGCAACCCTTCAGGAGTGTATCAGCCGGTGAAGTCCGAGCGGTGGGTGTCAGGTGCTGCATTCATGCATCATGCCGGGTACACTTAGCACTGTGCTGCCCTTAAAGGGTTATACAGCTAGACTGCAGGGGGTGATTGTCAGACTAATAGAGATGTCTATCATGGACTAAATATTGAC
Source organism: Harmothoe impar (assembly GCA_947462335.1). NCBI lineage: Eukaryota > Metazoa > Annelida > Polychaeta > Phyllodocida > Polynoidae > Harmothoe > Harmothoe impar. The sequence continues at coordinate 71,709,727 of OX381713.1, forward strand.
ATGCTATTCATGACTGGAGTATACCCCCCCCCCCCCCCCCCCACACACACACACACACAGTAGGCTTCTGTACATAAGGCACACATGTAGCTCCCATTGTGTAGACAGGTATTATTTGTCTGTGGTAGACGTGAGGGCTGTATGACGGTATCACGTCTAACTGAGTTATTGACACATAATAGACTTAATGGCCTAGACACGGACCCCCCACTCAGCGCCTCACGCATGATACTTCATAAAGATGTCCAGTGCCAAACCTAGGTGTAGCTGCATCCCGGTACATGCTATCATTAAGTGATGTGTATACTGTAATTTCCCCGCGTGTAACCCACACCCCGGCTTTCAGAGAATCCTATATCCAGTACCTAGGGTCTCAAAATTTCCTTTTCGTGCTCTATTATACTTCTGTAACCCTTGTATTACCTGTCCCTAGACTTCTGACAATATGGTATAACCTGTTGGTACCGGTATGGACTGATAGCGGGGCAGGTTGGCCACTCCCCCCCCCCCCCCCCCCCCCCCCCGGCATGTAGATGGGGGAGGGGGGACTGTAGAATAGAGCCTCTATTAGAGGTGAGGGCTGGACTTGACCCCGCCCCCTTCTCACCCCAACCCTTACCCTGGGGCTATATGGAGTCTGTACTACGGTACGTGTGTCTGTGTGTGTGTGTGTGGGGGGGGGGGGTCATATAGGGATGTAGCTGACACCTCCATGTAGGCGGCCATCTTGTCCCCTGGCTGTACCCTGAGGCTACATAAGGCGCTGTGCCTGCTCCACACGCGGGGTGTGAAGCCCCAGTTTATACAGTGTTATGATGGTGTGGGGGTGAGGTGGGCTCAGTGATGGTCATGGGTGGTGGGGGGGGGGGGGGGGTGTTATGAGACAGGATTAACCCTTTAAGGGCCGCATTGTGCTTAAATGCACCATGCAAATTTGTAGCTATTACTATGATGTATGAATGCAGCCCTGATGACTGAGCCACGCAACGGGACTGCATTCGTGCATCATACTGACGCGTCGGGGTTGATACACTCCCGAAGTGTCGATGCAGTGCTAGTGAGTTAATCCCCAGATCCCCACCGCTGCATCAGTGCATCATGACGACAACTGAACATGTAGCGTATCATGCGGGACGTGCAGTAAGAACTGCGGGTTTAAGAGTCGGGGTCAGGGGATGGTCAAGTGGAACGGGGCAGACTCGTATAAAGACACTTAATGAACAAAACTGGGGGAAGCTGCCCCGACGGAGGGACCCGGGCCTGGACCTGGTGAGGGCATCTGAGGGCAGACAAGGGGAGACGTGATAGAGAGAGTCTGTGAGGTGTAGGACGGGTCGTAATGTGGCTGAATGTCTCAGTGGGTGATTTATTCGTTTCATCCAGGACAGCTGTGTTTGCAGCCTAGTGGTGAGAGGATTGGCCTCCGTGCAGTATGTTGGTGGTTCAATCCCCTGCCGTGTGCAAGCTTTATAAAAAGTGTCCCTCCTGCGCATCTGCCGAGTACCCAACATCCTCGTGTGATATGACCTAAGGCACCACTCGTGGAGAAACCTGTCGTTGAGATAAATGACCGTGCACCTCTCCTGACTCTGTCAAGCGCGGCACACAACCACTTGGCCGCTGCTCTGATCCCACCTCTACTACAATCTCTGTGATCTGATAGTGATACACTGACCCTGTCTCGTCGATACGCTGGTATCTCTATAACAGTCTATAGGACGGTGTATAAATAAACATGACCTATGGTGATGTGCAGGTAGAAGGCAAATACTGGTACACAACTTACATGCCATAAGTCATGATGCTACAAAGTATCAATGTCTGACTAATTATAATATGACTTTCTGACATTTAATTAACTTCAATACCGGTAATATAAATATGTTACGGTACAAATGTATATTTAGTATTATCTCATTTTCATAATAAAAACGAGAAATCTTACGATGACCTCGACATTTCTAATGAACATACTACATTTTATGTTAAAAAGAAAGATGTGACGTGCACCCGGTAGTAAACTTGAGTGATTGTGTCACGATACAGCCATGTATGGGACAGGTTACCGCCACACACTCAGGCCGTTCTAGGAAACCTGGGTACCTTGTATGGTAGTTGTACTGGTAATCATGGTGTCCACTTGCCGTGTCCTGTTGGTGTTAACCCCGTCAGGGCAGCAGGGCGCCTTAATACACCGTAACATGTCGTCATGGTAATCGCGTACCGGTGAGTTACTCGCCATGCCTGCATTGATGTATCATGTCCACCCTCGTATAGGTTGATGAACTCGCAAAGTACGGCATGATGCACTGATGCAGTGCTGGCGAGTTACTCGCCGACGCTAACTTATCACGTCAGAAGACCTTGAGGCATCGTGCGGTACTTGAAGGGTTAACATGAAGTGTGTAAAAAGTGAGGTCGGAGGTCTCTATCAGAAAGTGGCCGTTACACTTACACCCCCCCCCCCCCCCCCCACCTCCCACCTACCAGCAGCACATGCCGTAAACCTGCCGTATAGAAGCCGCAGATCAGGATAAAGTCGGAGTGCAGCTTACACACAAGATGTCATATGTACCATACCATACAGTACCAAATTAGTGATTCTCGAAATTCCCTGTGTGGCTTATATGTTGTTACATTGTATTTGAGTTCGGGGTGTGGCCTATATTGGAGTTGGGCATATAGCAAGGCTTTACGGTAGTGACATACCATTACCAGGACCCCCCCCCCCCCCCCCCCACACACACACACACACACACCCGGGGTATGAGTCAGGCCGCGTCCTGACCCGCTTCTTACCCAGTCTCTACAACACTCTACCACTAGTATCTAGTATACTCCATCTGACTTGTCTTCTTCCCCCCATACATCCTTTTGGATCCAACCCGCCAAAAAAAAGTAGGCCTGAAGCTAAAGCAGGGCCTCTCTGGTCTAGACCTGTTTCAGTGCTTGCTATACACCTTATCATGTACAGTCTTTGTCAATACCAGAATCTACACATTCTAAATGAAAAATGCATATATACGGGGCTAGCACATCCTGGTACTTCAGGTAGTCGGGGGCTAAACTCCATCTCCTTATCAGGCTAATCCCCTCTCCTCACACCTAGAACAAAGGTGCTGATAAGAAATTCTCCCATGATGCACTGCTCTGAAGTCGGGGGCATAACCACAATGCATTGCTCTGAGCCAAGATGGCGGCCCCCATAGCCTAATGCACTAGTCCCGTATAGGGTAGTGTGTGCACAGGCTTTCAGGGGGTCAACGGTCACATTGGGTACCCCCCCGCCCCCTGACTCACAACCAACACATGGCAGAAAAGTCAACAACACAATTCACACACGACAGGGGATGGAGTGTACAGTGAAGTTCCCTGAATCATGATGCCATTAGTCTACTCACATTGGACATACCGTACAGTCGCAATAAAGCACCTGGTTTTGAAAGAGCGCCCGGCGCTTGTACACGACGGTACGGTAACAGTGTGTCATCAGGACGTCACACATTCATCAGGACGTCACACATTCATCAGGACGTCACACATTCATCAGGACGTCACACATTCATCAGGACGTCACACATTCATCAGGACGTCACACGGGTCTGACTTAAGTGTACCTGCAGCTCACCCATCACCATTTACATTAAAGTGGCATTCTCACCCAGCGTTTCCCACTCACAATTTTAGTACTGTTCTAGTCTGCTATGTGGTAAGTGCGAGTGGTGAGAATGCCCCTTTAAACACCAAAGTGTTTCGGCATAATGCATAAATGCAGCCCTGATGAGAAACTGACTGGTGCTTCATGCATGCATCATGCTCTGCATCATGAGTTGTACACTCCCAATGCTTAGCGCATTCCCAGTATTGAGGCAAAAGGTTACATTCTGTCTGGGAGCTCAGCCGCTAAAGCACGGGACTTATTGAGATTCTGACTTTGATGAGGAACGTTGCTGTGATTGTCACCGTATTGCTGAACCCATTTGATCGCGATAAGATGGAGAAGGAAAAAGTCGCGAATGAACAGCATTTAATGACGGTGATGGCGTTTGCCCGGTGCCGCCCGCTGCTGTAATTACCAGTGTTGCCGCCTGACAGCAACAACTGCAGAGCTGCTGCAACTTTAACTCATGTTACCGTAATGGATGACTTTTGATGTACCCGGTAGTAGCCCCCCCCCCCCCCCCCCCGGTTTTTGGACCTTTCTTAAAGTCCCGAAAGTAAGAAAACCAGACGTTTACACAGGCGAAGGGGGGGGGGGGAATCTGGACCCCTCGACCCCCCTCCCCCCCCCCGTTATTGAAAAATAATCACTCCCCAAGTGAGTTAGATGTATCACCATTCATGTGTGGGTTTATAACGTATACCGTAAAACTTCACGTACACGCCTAAATTGCACCCATTTGGGCCGCTCCTAAAAGCCGCACTGCCGGTCTGATTATGGTGACTTTAGTACTGAATCATAGTGGCATTAACTTCTGTATAATAAGCCGCACCCTGACCCTGGGCTGATACTATTAGCACCCGGGGGGGGGGGGGCACTCCCTATCTTTTCTATAGTCACTATGTGTGAACATCACCTCAAATCTGGTACCCTTATCAAGGGGGGAAATTTTCAAAAATCATACCCTATTCTAGGGGAAATTAGCAAGAAAGCAGACCTAAATCACAGATGACCCTCAAAAATATACCCTAATTACGGGTGACCCTGAAAAAAATCCCCTTCTCAAGACTGACCAAGAAATATGATAGGGGAAAAATAGTAAAAATTACCCTTTAAAGCTCCCAAAATTTGCCTAAAAAGCACCCCTCGCGGGCCCGTGCCTAGGACCCAAAAACGGACCCTTTCCCTTGGAATCGTGTTCACACATGGTATTCAAATCTGAGGGAGTGCCCCCCCCCCCGGTATTAGCAGCACCAGCGATCTGACTCGTGTGCTAGCAGCGGCTTGTACGCGAGGTTTTACGGTATACCTGTTTTAGTTTTAGGGTAGGCGACAAGTGGTTTCAACTCGAGCTGATTGTGCCCCGTTTAGGGTTCAGCAGCCATTGTCCTGCAGCACTGAGCTGTAGTGAGGCACCATTAGGACGGTTAGGGTCGTGTAGGCCGCCGTTATACTGGTCGGGGCAGCCACCGCAATTATTTACAATTAGGCAGATTGTATATAATTATTATAATGGGGTCATGATACGCTAAATGGGCCTCATGCCACGCCCGGTGAATGTGGTTATTTACAGTAACTGATACCCGGTCGGTGGTCGGTACCCGGTCGGTGGTCGGTACCCGGTCGGTGGTCGGTACCCGGTCGGTGGTCGGTACCCGGTCGGTGGTCGGTACCCGGTCGGTGGTCGGTACCCGGTCGGTGGTCGGTACCCGGTCGGTGGTCGGTACCCGGTCGGTGGTCGGTACCCGGTCGGTGGTCGGTACCCGGTCGGTGGTCGGTACCCGGTCGGTGGTCGGTACCCGGGCGGTGGTCGGTACCCGGTCGGTGGTCGGTACCCGGTCGGTACCCGGTCGGTGGTCGGGCCGGTTTGGTGACCGTGTAATGTGCCCTGATGGTGTGACGTGAGATGTAGAGATGTACAAATGTAGACGGGACATAATTAATGTCCAGTCAGGTTAGTGGCACACTGAGACCTCTAGTGAGTGGAATCATGATAAAAAACGGAATTAGACCTGTAGTAAATAAGAAATGTTGACACAATAAAAAGAATTTGCTTTTTGAGCAACTTGGTCTACAATCATTTCACCACAAAGTCAAAAAAGAGGAGGATATTGTTTGGTTTGATGAAATAAAATAAAACTAAATCAATTCATCCATAAATAATTGGGGAATAACAAACAATATCAGAAAGGAAAAGGCAGCCTAGAAAGACAAGAATAAAACAAGTCTGGTACTGCCAGCGGACAAATCATGAATCATTTACCAAAAACAAACAGACGGACACAATAGGAAGCATGATAAGCAGCTTCTGAATGCCGCCTTGTGACTCACTCACTCAGGACATAAGGGGCCCATATAAGGCACAGTATAAGGCTCAAACCCACCGTAAAACCTTGCGTATAAGCCTAACTCACGTATTAGCCGCACCCCTAACTTTGACAAATCCTATAAGCCTCAGGGAGGGTCTGACAATGGCTAAGTTTATTCTGTAGTATATTTATAAACACCCGCATATAAGCTGTGCTACTAGTTTGAGTCCATCCTATACTGACACACGAGTACAGACTGAATGGGGAATATGAACCAAGATGTCAAGACTGCAGTACCCGTCTGACAGTGGAGCATCTTCTACTCCACTGTAGAAGGACTGCAGAAAGTAGAAGAAAACATCTTGCAGACACAACATCTATGTACAGTGTTTTTAACACCACTAATGACAAAAATGTATTAAAATTCTTAAAGGAAACCCAACTATGGGACAAAATATGAAATGGAAATTAAAAAAAAAATTTAAAATTTAAAAAAAAAATTTTAAATGGAAAAAAATGGGGGAGACTAGTTTGCCGAGTCGGGATGTATCACAGTTTGTATTAGCTTGGAGTTTTCATTGCTTCCCGACTATACCTATGGCTGCTCTTTCCCATGCTGTGGTAGACTTACAGCATAACAAAGGCCTGTCCCTCTCACACCATGTCTATGTGGTGTCGGAGGTTAAAGAACCCTTGCTTCGGTAAATGTGTAGGAGCGGGATTTCTATCTTTTGGCTCATCTCATAGATTCGATCATCCTGGATACGATCATCCGAGGTAGGCCTTCGGCCTACCTTCCTACTTGTGAAAAACTGAAACTGGCATTCTCCTACTTTAAGTCGCTGGGTGATCATTCAAGTCGTGAAAAGGGTTAGAATCTGAAGAAATGTAAGGGTATAAGGAAAAAGTGGAATGTTATATGGAGGAACCGAAAAGGCGATTATTTTCAAGGTACCCTAATACATTATAGTAAATTTACATTAAATTGGGAGTGAAGGGGTATTAATCAGAAGGAATGGTGTTATTAACGGAATAAGCCTCATCTTTGGGTTGGTAAATAGTCAGAAGGAATGGTATTATTAACGGAATAAGCCTGATCTTTGTCTTGGTAAATAGTCAGTGGGAGGGGTATTTTATGACAGAATAAACACCATACTCCCTTTCAAATATGACCTTTATTCTGTTATAAAATACCCCTTCCTCTGACTATTTACCAAGACAAAGATCAGGCTTATTCCGTTAATAATACCATTCTTTCTGACTATTTACCAAGACAAAGATGAGGCTTATTCCGTTAATAATACCATTCTTTCTGACTATTTACCAAGACAAAGATGAGGCTTATTCCGTTAATAATACCATTCCTTCTGACTATTTACCAAGACAAAGATGAGGCTTAATATTCTGTTAATAATACCCCTCTCTCTGACTAGCGACCTAAACCTTTTCACCTACTAGCGACCTATTCATTCTAGCCTTGTATAATGTCATATTGTTTATATTATCTATATTAATATGAATAATCCTGCGTCACCTACATTCTTTTCCCCCCAAAAAAGCCATGCCCCATGTTTTTCTAATGGCTCCCCTTAAGGGAAACCCTTTCCCCCGTGGATGTTTTTAGATTCTATTTCAACAATTACTCTATAGTAACTCCCACTTTAAGTCGCTAACAGATGGAGTCGCTAATGGTGGTGATCACTGGTTAGAAAACAAGGTTTTCCTTATAGTAACTCCCACTTTAAGTCGCTAACAGGTGGAGTCGCTATAAATGCTTTTCTTCACTATTTAGAATACAAGGTTTCCTTATAGTAACTCCCACTTTAAGTCGCTAACAGGTGGAGTCGCTAATGGTGGTGATCACTGGTTAGAAAACAAGGTTTTCCTTATAGTAACTCCCACTTTAAGTCGCTAACAAGTGGAGTCGCTATATGCCTATTATAGTAGTTCCCATTCCGTTTAATAGGAACAGATTCCTTGTTTTACCTTTACTTAACTAGCGACTTAAAGTGGGATTATGCCCTGAAACTTGAGTAAGTCTCACCTGGTCGTCATGTAAACAGCCTCATTTAGTGCCGCTTTACATGGTAACCCTGTAAGGGCTGCAGAGGGCTGTAATGTGATGTACCCTCTGTTGTCATCATAGTGCATGAATGCAGCCCTGGTGAGTAACTCGCCAGTGCTGCATTCATGCATCATGACAACCCGACAGGTTAAGATGTTCTCGAAGGGTCGTCATGATGCAGCGAGTTACTCGCCGGGGCTGCGTTGCTGCATCACGATGACAAATGTAGACTTTTAGCGACATGCTACCGTTAGAGGGTCGCAGGTTAATGAGTGTGAGCACGCACACAGACCGGGGGCTGCATATAGCACTGTAACACACACACCAGTGCCATCTTGTCTACGATGTCAGTCCGCGACCCAGCAACAGGGATGAAAGTCTTCAAGTTTTTCCCTGAAATCAAGTGTTTTTTTTAATAAAAAAAATATAATCAGGATTAGGATATATTTGATAATTACTCAATATAAACTCAAACAAACTTATTTTGTTTGTGTAATCCTATGAAAAGACAGCAGAATCATCACTGGTTCATCCTCAATGGTCCTACCCATACACAGACAGGCTACACCACACTGATCTCAGTGTCAAGTTTTTCTCAAGTTAACTTGAGAAACCTTGAAGCCCTCTCTCTCCTCTATAGTCCTATGCATTTACACTCTTCACATGAGGCTTAGCCACTGAAACTAAGGTGCTATGCATGGAGAGTGTATGGACAGATTTCTCATTCTCCTCAGCAGGAGATAACGTCCATGATCACATGGACATGACAAATGCTTCTCCTCAGCAGGAGATGACGTCCAGGAGAATATAGACATGACAAATCCTGCTGCACAGCACTAGATATATGTGTCTATAGATGCATAAACATTCATATGCTCTATAATGTAGTTGTGAGGTATGTTATATCTTCAAGTTTTTTTGACATAGTCGACTTTCATCCCTGCAGCAATACTGTCAGCATATGGACATTCATGGGCAGACATTTTCATGAAAAAGTGATTTTATTAAATTTTCTGCGGGAATATGCACAGTGCGAAATTAAGTACATGTATGACCATGGTACCACTCATGTTACGGGATGAAATGGCTGCCCTGCCCTGGGTTTGTTATGTCTCCCCCCCCCCCCCCCCCCCCCCCCCCGTGCATTGTGAGTTTGTACACAGTATATTGTCCTCCCCACACAGACCCTGACCCCTGACACCAGGTCACCGCTCACCTGTGGTGTCCATGCTCTCCGGCTGTAGGGTGTGAGATGGGGAGTTCACCTACACTGGGTCCCTGCTGTACTAAACATAGCCCTCCCACCGTGTCAGCCTCTCTGACCCTATTGTATACATCGTATGGGACTGGTTATTTGTAACAACAGTGAGGGGCGTACATATTTAGATACCTAGAAGCCGGAGTATAAAAAATTTGGACCGTTCCCAAGACATGGGCCTAAGAAAGTGGACCCCTTTTCAGCACTTTATAAGAGGTTGGGTGTGATGGATCTAAACCATGCTTGTGAGGGTTGGGGGAGGGGGGTGAGGACAAAAAATTGCTGAAATTTCAACTCTCGCTGAAGGAGGCGGGGCGGGCGGCAGTAAGACATTGGAGCGCTCATGTACAAATCAGTCCAACCCCACCCCCTGTTAAAAATGTCGGCTCCCTGGATGGGTGTCTTTTTTTTACAGCCCTCCGTGGAGCATGCTGCAGGTCAAAGTAGGACAATTACGTGGTAATAACACAGAATGAAACCAGCAGCGGCTAATTAACAAATAGACTATTGTGTGTGTGGGGGGGGATGCCTTATCAAAGCTGCACACGCTACTGTGGTCGTAACTTATTTCACTGTGTATATATTTTCACTATATTCACGGAAATGAAAGAGCAGTGAATTTATAATACCGCAAATACTGTCTTATAAACAAGCCAATAGCTTATGTGCCCTGGCTGTCAGTGAATTCAAGTATCAGTGAAATAATTATTTATGCCAGATCCGCGGAAATGTATACCCGTGAATATAACCACGTTCACAGTATACTGACTGGGACCTGGCGGCGAGGCCGACAACGGGCTCCCTTAATGAGCTCACAGCTGGACTAGATACCCAATGTCTTTGACAAATTAGCAGGGCTTTAAACTGTGGGGTTGGTGCTATCTTTAAGGAATCCTACTGTGGGTTGTAAAACTAGTGGTAAATGTGTTAACCAGTAGGATGCAAAGTTTATTGATAATGCCTGCAAATAACACTTAGGGTAGGTGTTGTCTACATTTCAATTGATATATTCAAGGTTGTCCATACTGACTGCACAGTTGGGGTCCTCGCCAGCAGGTCCCATATCATACAGTCACGCTGCTCCTGGATGTGGAGTTGATGGTCTCTGAAAATAATACGAAGATTTAGATTAGATTCCTCTACAAATATACACGGGTATATCAATATACCGGTATATAAAACATTAATCCTAAATGATACCTTATATAGAGTGATGAATATTTTTTGCCAGTTATTTTTCAGCTGAATACAATATGTTCACTGTCCAGCTTGCAGGCCATTCAAGAGGAACCTATGTTCAACAAATACATATTTGAATCAAATAAGTCCCACATTGTGTTATAAATCCATGTCTGTGTGTCTGACTGTGAGCTTCTGTGTGGTAGGTTGTATATTTCACCTTACCCTACATCTTGTATTCCAGCTGGCGGTGGTGCGACAGGTGCTGCGTAAAGAGCTGGGGCTGAGGTCTCTGTTATAGTGTGTGTGTATGTGGTAGGGTATATACCCCCTATATCCCCATGTCTCAGTGTCTGATTGTATGTTGTACATTTCACCTACAGCTGGCGGTGGTGCGACAGGTGCTGCGTAAAGAGCTGGGGCCGAGGTCTCTGTTATAGTGTATGTCTGTGTGTGTGTGGTAGGTTATGTGTATGTAGTATATGTAGATATGGTAGGTTGTACATTTCACCTAACCCTGTGTGTTCATGTTCCAGCTGGCGGTACGACAGGGGCTTAAGTCTCTGTGTATGTGTGTATCGTAGGGTATATACCCCCTATATCCCCATGTCTCAGTGTCTGATTGTATGTTGTATATTTCACCTACAGCTGGCGGTGGTACGACAGGTGCTGCGTAAAGAGCTGGGGCTGAGGTCTCTGTTATAGTGTGTGTAGTTATCTGTTATCTGTGTCTGAGTGTATGGTATATGTATGTGTGTGTATGGTAGGGTATATATATATGTATACATCTTGTATTCCAGCTGGCGGTGGTACGACAGGTGCTGCGTAAAGAGCTGGGGCTGAGGTCCCTATTATAGTGTATGTGTATGTGGTGGGGTATATACCCCCTATATCCCCATGTCTCAGTGTCTGATTGTATGTTGTACATTCAGGGATGAAAGTCTTCAAGTTTTTCCCTGAAATCAAGTTTTTTTTAAATCAAAAAAATATAATCAGGATTAGGATATATTTGATAATTACTCAATATCAACTCAAACAAACTTATTTTGTTTGTATAATCCTATGATAAGACAGCAGAATCATCACTGGTTCATCCTCAGTGGTCCTGTCCATACACAGACAGGCTACACCACACTGTCAAGTTTTTCTCAGCCAATTTCAAGTTAACTTGAGAAACCTTGAAGCCCTCTCTCCTCTATAGTCCTATGCATTTACACTCTTCACATGAGGCTTAGCCACTGAAACTAAGGTACTATGCATGGAGAGTGTATGGACAGATTTCTCATTCTCCTCAGCAGGAGATAACGTCCATGATCACATGGACATGACAAATGCTTCTCCTCAGCAGGAGATGACGTCCAGGAGAATATAGACATGACAAATCCTGCTGCACAGCACTAGATATATGTGTCTATAGATGCATAAACATTCATATGCTCTATAATGTAGTTATGAGGTATGTTATATCTTCAAGTTTTTTTGACATAGTCGACTTTCATCCCTGTACATTTCACCTACAGCTGGCGGTGGTACGACAGGTGCTGCGTAAAGAGCTGGGGCTGAGGTCCCTGTTATAGTGACCAGGGCTCGACAAATCGTTTCTGCACACGTGTGTCCACTGGGCACAGAGTCAAAAATGTGTTGTGTCCGGTAGATAGAATGCGTGCCCGACCGGGCCATGGAAATTTAAAGATATATTATCCCTTTGAAATGCAAGATTTGTCAGGTCCTTGTATTCAAATTTTGACATTTGTTTCTAGAATCCTAATAATTCTAACTGTCTGGTGATGTATAACACTTGATTATATGCCTAGCGTTTTTGCTCTTGGAAATATAGCCTGAAATCTTCCCAGTGTGAGTTGTGTCCCCTGGGCACAACTTTCAAATTTTTCTGTGTCCAGTAGAATTTCTCTGTGTCACGGGCACTGGACACAGCGATTTGTCGAGCCCTGTAGTGTATGTGTATGTGGTGGGGTATATACCCCCTATATCCCCATGTCTCAGTGTCTGATGATATGTTGTACATTTCACCTACAGCTGGCGGTGGTACGACAGGTGCTGCGTAAAGAGCTGGGGCTGAGGTCTCTGTTATAGTGTGTGTGTATGTGGTGGGGTATATACCCCCTATATCCCCATGTCTCAGTGTCTGATTGTATGTTGTATATTTCACCTACAGCTGGCGGTGGTACGACAGGTGCTGCGTAAAGAGCTGGGGCTGAGGTCCCTGTTATAGTGTATGTGTATGTGGTAGGGTATATACCCCCTATATCCCCATGTCTCAGTGTCTGATTGTATGTTGTATATTTCACCTACAGCTGGCGGTGGTACGACAGGTGCTGCGTAAAGAGCTGGGGCTGAAGATCGTGGAGGTCGACATGGACAAGGCTACCATTGAGGGCGGCGACGTTCTCTGGACAGGTCAGTCTCTTCTCTTTGATGTCTAATATAAGGCCTGAAAAAGAAGAAGTTGTGTTCGGGTATCCCGACCGACCCTCCATTTTGGAGGCCGACCCTAATCTATTGGAGGCATATTTTTTAATTTTTGAGAAAATAATCATAATTTTGTTGTTTTTCCTACAAAGATTTCTTTTTTTCTACAAAAAAAAAGATTTTGGGGAGAAAATAACAGACCTATGACTATTTATTTTTGGCCATGTTCCTGGAACACAGGTTTCTTACTTTTTAGGCTTTAGGTAACACTGGCATGCAGACCTACTTGGAAAGGGAAGCGTTCACCATAATATTGACCTCTGGTTTCTTACACTCGTTTAGCTGGGAATATTACCCTGAATAGCTCCCCGGTAAATGTCAACAAATACAACAGGTTGTATTTATCATCCTTAAAATCCCAAATTGGATGGACGTAGTTTCTACGCGAGAATCTTAAGAGAAAAGTTTATTCCAACCACAGGTATTTCATACAGAAACATTCATACCAGAACTTTTGTATATTCTGTAGTTTCTATAACCTTGAGAAGTCTGTTTGTGGATGTGGTGATCCACTACTTACATCAGACATACGACTGGTGTGTGACAGTTTGTAGTGGATGGCTCAGTTTTTAGCGTAAAGCGGCTGGTGTATAAGAAGTCTATAAGGCCACACCAAAAAAAAAAGTTGGTCTACGGATTTTCATTTTGAAAAAATGGTGCGAGCGAGCAAAATTTATTTATATTTTTTTCCAAATTTTTTTTTTGTCTGCGGATTTTAACCTTGAATCAAGTGGAGCGGGGGCAATTTTTTTTTTTATTGAGGGAAACATTTTTGCAAACTCCCAAATTTGGCTAGCGATGAGAAAAAAGCCACCCAAAAAAAAAATAAAAAAATCAAATTTCTCAAAAAGTGGTGCGAGCGCATCCGTACACTTTAAAAAAAAAAAAAAAAAAAATTTGCATTTTCAAAAATATGGTGCGGGAAATCCGTAGACCAACTTTTTTTTTTGGTGTGGCCTAAGCAGTCTATAAGCAGCAGCCCCTCAGCCTGTGGGTGCTGTGTGTGGTATGTATAACTGCTGCTGCTGCCTGAGGCCAAACACAATGCAGCACATTGTGGGTGTAGTTATGTAGATAAACACTGACTGTCTCTGTGTCATGGTGTACATGTAAACAGGTGCAGGCAGCAGTGGGGGGGGGGGGGCATTACTATAGACCAATGCAGCAAAAAAGCATAATAAAGTTGTGTTTAGGCAAAAAAAAAGGTTTGTTTCAGGTCACCCGACCGACCCTATCAAAACAGGGCCGACCCTATTTTTTTTTTTTTTTTATGCAATTTTGAAGTAATTTCCGTATTTTTACGTATTTTTGGTCAATTTTAGGGTCTTCGGACAATTATCTTTCAAATAGTACATGTATATAATTGAATCGCAATATTTTGGGGTTATATTCATGTATTTGCCGGTGACAGTTCAGAAATGCTCACAAACCTATCAACAACTTTTCTGAAAAGTCACCCTTTCTTGCTGCATTGGTCTATACCAGCTAGTACTGTACAGGGGGTTTAAGTTAAACCCATAACACTGGAGGAATAAGAGTAAAGTCTGATTATACAGTAAATGGGCTCATAGGTCACTGGTTGTTGGACTAACTGCCACACAAAACCTACCCAGTCTGCTCCCTGCTCCAGTCCCCCTGCCAGCAGTAAGGTGGGGGGGGGGGGGTGTAAAGGGCAGCAGGCAGGTACTGGGGGCCAGCCTTACCTCTACACTAGCTAGGATGCACCAGGGGTGGGGGGATAGTCTCTGGTAGGGGTCAAGTAGCCAACATTGTAGGGTATACCAGAAGGGAAGCAAAGAGTCTGTTAGGGGTCAAGCAGTCAGCTGGTCCCTAACAGGAGGGGCAGTTTCATTTTCTACAAGGTCAATATCAGGTAGACAGTACACAGTCAGGGTGGAATGAACAAGGTCAGACACTCCATGCAAGGTCAGACAGTGCAAGCTCGCGCTGTTTAAGGTCACACGGTACAAGGTCGAACGGTTTGTAAAGCGGCCTGTGTCAGACAATCTCTATCTAGTCAGCCAGTCGATGCGGAGAAGACATAACAGACTTGTAGTACATGTATGAGGCAGGTAGAGGGGGGTATGGGGAGTCAGTACCTGACCCGCTCACCTACTGCAGCTGATGTATGAGGAGGGACCCTGGAGGAAGGTGTGTGTGGGGGGGGGGGTGAGGGGGGGGGGGCAAACAGGTGTAGGGGGGGTGAGGTGTATGTGGTGGGGGGGGCAGACAGGTGGAGGGGGCAGGAGCAATAAAAAGGTGTTGCAGGTCACTGCAGAGTGCAATGCTAAATATTCAGGCTCATATACAATATTATAAGTCAAAGTGTGGGTAGTATTTACTGCGGTTTATAGAGTTCCCCCCAAAGTCTGCATGAGGGTTATGTGCAAGATGCAGGATATACTTTGGAATTGTTGATACTGTAAAACCTCATGTATAAGCCTAACTCACAAATAAGCCACACTTCTAACTTTGACAAATCATATAAGCTGTACAGATCTGACTTGCATACCAGCCGCCTATACATGAAGTTTTACGGTACCTCACATTTTCCGATCAAGCTATTTGAAGGTATAACACACACTGAAACTAGTGTTCTATACCAGTTAGTGACACACTTAGGGCTATGTATACACAGTACACTTTGATCATCTCATGTTGAGCTCAGCGGGCGGCCCGTACCTAGCCCAATTACCCCTGAGCTACTCCCGGTATGCTGGCTGGAGAAGGGGCCGCTTGGTGTACGCTAAACACGGCAGGATATGTACATGGATATATTACCACAACCACCACACATACACACACACACACACCCACACACCTCCAGGCACACCCTGTATACTCAGGGGAAGTCTTATAGCTGACAAAATGCTGACTTACCGTATTCAACCTAATAAGCGCGTAGGTCAAATAGAGTATTTATTGCTAGTCCAAATATTTCGTTGTATGGGCACGTATGAGGCACCAGTATTTACATGTATATAAATTATCTGGCTCATTTTATATCGATATGTTCTAGAAGCAGAGATTAAAATCTGAAAGACAGAGAAATATGATTACAGCAGTCTTCCCGAAAACATGTCGGACACCAGCTATAGTCCACTAAAAGGCTGCTCGACCAGTCAAAATGACTGGCTGGACCTTGGGCTACATGTCAGTTTTTACGGCTTGTAAATCGGACCATTATTGAGGTTTCTAGAGGGAAACACATCGTGCATTATCATTTTGAATAACAACCCTCAAAATTGTACATATTTCAATGTTTAAATGGGAAAATACAGGAAAGCATAGTTATTCAATGCTAATTCTTGCTCTATTTTTTTTTCATGAGATATGAAAATTGCTCTCTGCTATCTGGGCCTGCAAAAACTGCAAAATAATAGATCTGCATGACCAGATGTGCTGCATGTCTGAGAGGTTTTGGGGAAGACTGCTACAGAGCAAGTAAAAGATGGTATTGGTATTTAGTATGTAATTATTGATCTAGCCCTTCACCTTGTGGAACTTGGCAGCCTCTGTATCTGAGGAAAAAACCTACAGCCAGTAAATAAAGATATGGACATATGTCACAGACCAACAATACAAGAGGTTCCCACATCATGGAGTCTAAACAAACAGCACATCCACCACAGGGTGAGACACACAATGGGGGTCACAAGACACTCACAGGCCTCTGTGTGTGGGGGGGGGGGGGGTATACTGCACCCACCACAGGGTGAGGCCCACAGTGGGGGTCACAAGGCACTCACAGGGGTCTAAGGTACTGTGAGAGGGGGGGGGTATACTGCATCTGGGACCTGCTGGCAATTATGAGACATATTAGTGGTATCACCCTCAGGACTCCAGCCTCCCATCACCCAGTTTAGTATGTGCTTTACAACAGCCATTAGAGCTGCTCACACCTTTCCAGTCCTCCTGTGAAACTGAACAATGTACATTAAATTTACACAGTATCCCTCGTAAAATGCCCAGTTTTATGATGCCAAAGGGATGTTCAGACCTCCTCCTGTAGGTGTCAATTCACCTCTGATTTAATTACAACTATTATTTGCTTTAGTAAAGGGCCCCCTATAGTGAACTCATTAGCCTGTTCCTTTGTCGGCTTCGCCAGCAGGTCCCAGGTTGAGTATAGAGGTAGGGTAGTGTGTGTGTGTGTGTGTGGGGGGGGGGGGGGGTAGTGTGTGTATGTGTGTGTGTGGGGGGGGGGGGGGGGTAGTGTGTGTATGTGTGTGTGTGGGGGGGAGTGTGTGTATGAGGGGGAGGGATGAGTGAGTTATTGTTTTGTCTATGGCCCTGTGTGTGTGGGAGGTGGATGGACGTGCCTTATAACTGGGAGCCAACCGCAGGCCAAACAATATACATGGGTTTAGGTAATATGGCCAGATAAAAGAATACAATTTTCCCTAAGAGTGACTTTTCAGATCAGCCATGAACTCATGCATTCTCAAGCAGGTACTCATTGAAACTGTCCAGGTACTGAGCAGATGTCCAGGTACAGATGTGTTCTGGTACAGATGTTCAGGTACAGATGTGTTCTGCATGAGGAGCTGGGGCCAGCTTGGAGGCACTGCTATATGGTGCATGTCTCTATCCTTCATGGACAGTGGGGTAGGTGAGGGAGGAGAGGGGGCCAGCTTGGAGGCAGTGCTATATGGTGCATGTCTCTATCCTTCATGGACAGTGGGGTAGGTGAGGGAGGAGAGGGGGGGGGGAGGTTAGGACTGAGGTGGTGGCCTACATAGGGAGGTTGTGTTGTGTAACATGGAGCTGTCATGCAGCCTGTAACTGTAAGACTCACCACCCATCATACTCCTGGGGACAATACCAGCCACCGGGAGGGGTCATTTTTTGACAACTTGCGGGGGGGCGGAGCAGTTTTCAAATTTATTGCTGTAAATCCCTTTTAATGATGGCAACGCCTTCTTCGGTAAAAAGGAGTAACATTTTTTCTGCGCCCCCCCCCCCCTTTTTTATGGAGTCCAATTTTTTTTTAATTTCCCTCCCCCCGCCTCCCAAATCTAGGGTTGTGCAGCCTCATGCAAGCCCAACCCCCTGTTCATACACAGTGCCCAGTCCCTTATCCCTGGGACACACACTGGTCTCCCCCTGGGGCATTTATCAGGGCATCATGTAGGCCCCTAGACATGTGTGCCCTATAGTAGTCAGCTCAACATCTGTCATGTAGTTTAAACACAGTCATACACACTACAGTCTCCTGTATGGGACC
Source organism: Harmothoe impar (assembly GCA_947462335.1). NCBI lineage: Eukaryota > Metazoa > Annelida > Polychaeta > Phyllodocida > Polynoidae > Harmothoe > Harmothoe impar. The sequence goes on from OX381713.1 coordinate 71,727,916, forward strand.
AGACCTACCCCTGGGTACAATACCAACCCTGGGGCATTGGTCAGGGTGCATCATGTCTGTAGCCTCTACATGTAGGGCTGCAGCTGGGGGTGAGTTACACCAGATTAGTGTGCAGCATGTATATGTAGGGGCTGCAGCTGTGTGAATACAGCGTGAAGCGCTCAGTGAGGTGTGAGTAACACGGCTGTTATATCATGTACATGATGTATTATAGCACTGTCTGGTAATGCCACACACAGATGGCACCACTACAGCACTACATGTAGAGAGACAGACAGCAGAGAGGATAGGTCTTTATCAAAACTGATAAATCTAGTTGCAGCCTGAATTCATGCACAGATGTACAGAATAGGTGCTACCGGTACTTTCCTAACCCGGGCAGTAGCACTGTACTGCCAATACAGACTCCCTGTGTTCCCCCCATAGACCTCTCATGGGTGAAGCCTGGTGAAGCCCATCCTGGGGTAGAGCACAGGGAGGTATGTGGCTACTAGATAGTCTGTACCTAGATCTTTAAGGAACAGGTTAAGGCTCCTATGTTTGTATAAGTGTACTTAATATTAATATGTGATGCCACGGCAAGTTTTCTACAAAATACCTGTTATAATCATATAAATCATGTATACTTTTTTTCTCATCATATGGACAGCCTATAATAACTGCTTGCAGATGGGCTGTCCATGTTCTTTATTTGGTCGCATTCGTATAACATATTGACATAATCATTTGAATTTGTAACTGAATATTAGACCAAATAAAAGTTCGAATTCGTTCAAAAAAAGTAATGATGCACTAATGCAGCACACGCCAGCAAATTAGCATTGCCAAAGAGCGCACTGATACATTGGTGCATCAGGTGAGTAAGCCCTATAGTGCATTAGAGCCCCATGCTGGCCCTGCAGGACCTGCCCACTCTAACTGCTATCAGACTAGTTGTGGTGTCTGGAAATGTACCTGTGTTGATATAGGAGTCTTCATCCGAGCTGGTGAAGTGCACTAAGCTACCATTACAGGGCCCACTCTACCTCCCGTCAGGCTGGTCCTGGTTACGGGCAGCATCTAGGGGATGTACCTGGGTAATAGACTCAGCCCTGTTCATGCAGCCAGCGGGCGGGGTGCCTTAAATTGCTGCAGTGTTGGTGCAGCTGACGGACTCACCCACATACATCATCCTCACAGCAGGGATGAAAGTCTTCAAGTTTTTCCCTGAAATCAAGTTTTTTTTAAATCAAAAAAATATAATCAGGATTAGGATATATTTGATAATTACTCAATATAAACTCAAACAAACTTATTTTGTTTGTGTAATCCTATGATAAGACAGCAGAATCATCACTGGTTCATCCTCAGTGGTCCTACCCATACACAGACAGGCTACACCACACTGATCTCAGTGTCAAGTTTTTCTCAGCCAATTTCAAGTTAACTTGAGAAACCTTGAAGCCCTCTCTCTCCTCTATAGTCCTATGCATTTACACTCTTCACATGAGGCTTAGCCACTGAAACTAAGGTGCTATGCATGGAGAGTGTATGGACAGATTTCTCATTCTCCTCAGCAGGAGATAACGTCCATGATCACATGGACATGACAAATGCTTCTCCTCAGCAGGAGATGACGTCCAGGAGAATATAGACATAACAAATCCTGCTGCACAGCACTAGATATATGTGTCTATAGATGCATAAACATTCATATGCTCTATAATGTAGTTATGAGGTATGTTATATCTTCAAGTTTTTTTGACATAGTCGACTTTCATCCCTGTCACAGGCTGACCGCACCCAGCGTTCAGACTGGGAGGTGCATGCCTCTCTGTATGCATACAGCCATCTTTAGCTAGATTTGGCCACTATATGGTCATTGAGCACCTGGGCCTGAGTTGTTGTTGTTGTTGTTGTCACATGTTGAAGCCCGAACCCTTGCCGGTTCAGACAGGCATACCAGGGTCTGAGTGTGGGAGGAGAGTGATGCTACAACTTATTAAACCGTCCAGAGATGGAATTCCTTAGTCAGCCTCCGTCCCAGAATGTGCCCCGAGTCGTCACACAGCTGCAGCCAGAGATAAAAAGCCGCACCATGAAGTAAACATCATCAACGCAAAAAAAGGAGGATGTACAAAAAGTAGAGCCGGAATCCCCATTAGGTGGATCCCCGCTGCCCCATGCCATGCGCGGCCTGCATCCAGGGTTCTCAGCACTGTCCTACCCCCACCCCTCCCCGAACAGCCCTATACTGTGGGATAGCCCTGAGCTGTCTATATAGTATAGCCCGCAATACCCACGGGCACTAGCGTTGTGGGTATAGGGTCCAGGTGTCAAGAAAGCTTTGGAAATGTGGTAACATTTGCAAGGTGACTTTGCTTCGCATTCCCCTGGCTTTGATATATACGATACAAACTTAAAAATGAATGTGTAGTATCTTACATATGTATACGATAGTTGATTCATAAATTGAATTATGGATGTTATTTCATTTCCACACATTGAGGCACTTTAATGGAGGTAATCTGTATAGAAGCAAACGATCTACAGCCTCTTGGACCCCCTGTTGATTGGTCTAGACATGACTATAATTACTTATTTGTACATTTACACCTCATCCAATTTAGGCCCCAAGTAGCATAACAGCCACTCATAGCCTGTCTTTATTGGGTGGAGAAATCTGCATGATTGGTTGACACAAAGACAATCAATAGAAAACTGACCCTTCTGTCTGTAACTCTCAGACAGCCCATGGCCCCAGATGACAGTTACAGCCGTAACTATGTCTATAGGGCCTATAGGGGTAACGCCCCACCCAGCGACACCCGTCCCACCCTGGGGCTGCCCTATAGGGGATGTACAGGGGAATGGTGGATCCATCAGACAGCCTGAGATCTTTACCAAGCTCTAACAGTGCTGACAAAGTTTGGTGCAATATAATCTGTGGTGTCAAGACTTCAAAACTTCTGCCCCATGCCATATGACAACTCAGGATCTTAAGCCAGGTCTGACTGACCAAATTCTTAAAGCACACTAAAAAAGAGTTGTTCAACTACAATACAAACATGACCTCTGCTGCTCACATCTCTGTCCGCAGCGGTCAGTCCTGTTTTTACCTCCACCCGGTGCGCGGTGACCCCTCACACCCCTACACATGTTGGCATGGAGGGAGAACACAGCTGGCTGTGAGCCATCCCTGGTGTTAGCAGGACAATACCTCTGTGTGTGTCACCTACAGGCTGGTGTTACCAGGACAATACCTGTGTGTGTGTGTCACCTACAGACTGGTGTTACAGGACAATACCTCTGTGTGTGTGTCACCTACAGGCTGGTGTTACCAGGACAATACCTGTGTGTGTGTGTCACCTACAGGCTGGTGTTACCAGACAATACCTCTGTGTGTGTGTCACCTACAGGCTGGTGTTACAGGACAATACCTCTGTGTGTGTGTCACCTACAGGCTGGTGTTACCAGGACAATACCTGTGTGTGTGTGTCACCTACAGGCTGGTGTTACCAGACAATACCTCTGTGTGTGTGTCACCTACAGGCTGGTGTTACAGGACAATACCTCTGTGTGTGTGTCACCTACAGGCTGGTGTTACCAGGACAATACCTGTGTGTGTGTGTCACCTACAGGCTGGTGTTACCAGGACAATACCTCTGTGTGTGTGTCACCTACAGGCTGGTGTTACCAGACAATACCTCTGTGTGTGTGTCACCTACAGACTGGTGTTACAGGACAATACCTCTGTGTGTGTGTCACCTACAGGCTGGTGTTACCAGGACAATACCTGTGTGTGTGTGTCACCTACAGGCTGGTGTTACCAGGACAATACCTCTGTGTGTGTGTCACCTACAGGCTGGTGTTACAGGACAATACCTCTGTCAGTATGGGGGATGGGGGAGCAGCATGTCTCAACAAACCCACTTATTCTCTACTCAATCCTTACACTTCTAGGGTTTAAACTAGGTGGTTGTACTTGTTGAACCCAAGTGTCAGGTATACAAATAATGCCATTCAAAATTCAAATAAATATTCAAATGATTGAATTTTGTGCTTTAATCTCACAAACATCACTAGCTTAGCTGTCCCTATTTCCGCCCATACAGAGCCTGTATTGTGATGTGGGTGTGTATGGGATCAGTGTGCACGGTGTATAAGCCATATCTCACCGCTACCCGTACATCCATAACCAGACCTGCACCCAGCCTGCTCTACTTGGCTATATACTGTTTCTAAATGCCTGGTTAGGTCATTGTGATGTTGGCTTGACTGAAGGGGGGGGATAATGGCTTGTGTATTTTACATGTATGTAGATAGGTTTCAAAGCCAAAGTAAGCTGCATAAACCCTTCATCTATCTACATAGCACTTTTGCGGAGGTCAGGGAATCTCAGATGTTGCACAATGGGGAAAATTCACAGTAATTCAAAGTCAAATAAATCATATAAAATCCAAACGGGTGACGCTGGGTGTCCAACCCTGCTGCCTGGTACACTAATAAGAGCACTCCAGCATTTTTATAAAGAAGGAACCCCTGATTAAGCAGACAGTCCCACCCTTACAGCCAACTGTAATGTCCCCTGTCAGCGTGTGGTCGGGTTGTGCAGCTTCATGAATAGCTGCCATACTGAATACAAACAGGGCACACCCTGCCAGCGGCACCCAGTATTATATACCGTACATCTGTACCGACTGTCACTCATATAGCCGGGATGTACCTAATGTGGGTATAGAGCATGGCAACCAGAGTAATGCAGCAGTTATATAGGTAAAGTTATCATGACAACCATACAGCAGTCGTACAGAGCTGTAGTCACCATGACAACCAAATCATGCAGCAGTCATATAGATATGAAGTCACCATGACAACCTAAGTCATACAGCAGTCATATAGATATGAAGTCACCATGACAACCTAAGTAATACAGCAGTCATACAGAGATGTAGTCACCATGACAACCAAAGTCATACAGCAGTCATATAGATATGAAGTCACCATGACAACCTAAGTCATACAGCAGTCATATAGATATGAAGTCACCATGACAACCAAAGTCATACAGCAGTCATATAGATATGAAGTCACCATGACAACCAAAGTAATACAGCAGTCGTACAGAGATGTAGTCACCATGACAACCAAAGTCATACAGCAGTCATATAGATATGAAGTCACCATGACAACCAAAGTAATACAGCAGTCGTACAGAGCTGTAGTCACCATGACAACCAAAATCATACAGCAGTCATATAGATATGTAGTCACCATGACAACCAAAGTCATACAGCAGTCGTACAGAGCTGTAGTCACCATGACAACCAAAATCATACAGCAGTCATACAGAGCTGTAGTCACCATGACAACCAAAGTCATACAGCAGTCGTACAGAGCTGTAGTCACCATGACAACCAAAGTCATACAGCAGTCATACAGAGCTGTAGTCACCATGACAACCAAAGTCATACAGCAGTCATATAGATATGAAGTCACCATGACAACCAAAGTAATACAGCAGTCGTACAGAGATGTAGTCACCATGACAACCAAAGTCATACAGCAGTCATATAGATATGAAGTCACCATGACAACCTAAGTAATACAGCAGTCGTACAGAGCTGTAGTCACCATGACAACCAAAATCATACAGCAGTCATATAGATATGTAGTCACCATGACAACCAAAGTCATACAGCAGTCGTACAGAGCTGTAGTCACCATGACAACCAAAGTCATACAGCAGTCGTACAGAGCTGTAGTCACCATGACAACCAAAATCATACAGCAGTCGTACAGAGCTGTAGTCACCATGACAACCAAAGTCATACAGCAGTCGTACAGAGATGTAGTCACCATGACAACCAAAATCATACAGCAGTCGTACAGAGATGTAGTCACCATGACAACCAAAGTCATACAGCAGTCGTACAGAGATGTAGTCACCATGACAACCAAAATCATACAGCAGTCGTACAGAGCTGTAGTCACCATGACAACCAAAATCATACAGCAGTCGTACAGAGATGTAGTCACCATGACAACCAAAGTCATACAGCAGTCGTACAGAGCTGTAGTCACCATGACAACCAAAATCATACAGCAGTCATATAGATATGAAGTCACCATGACAACCAAAGTAATACAGCAGTCGTACAGAGATGTAGTCACCATGACAACCAAAGTCATACAGCAGTCATATAGATATGAAGTCACCATGACAACCTAAGTAATACAGCAGTCATACAGAGATGTAGTCACCATGACAACCAAAGTAATACAGCAGTCGTACAGAGATGTAGTCACCATGACAACCTAAGTAATACAGCAGTCGTACAGAGATATAGTCACCATGACAACCAAAGTCATACAGCAGTCATATAGATATGAAGTCACCATGACAACCAAAGTCATACAGCAGTCGTACAGAGATGTAGTCACCATGACAACCAAAGTCATACAGCAGTCGTACAGAGATGTAGTCACCATGACAACCAAAGTCATACAGCAGTCATATAGATATGAAGTCACCATGACAACCAAAGTCATACAGCAGTCATATAGATATGAAGTCACCATGACAACCTAAGTAATACAGCAGTCGTACAGAGATGTAGTCACCATGACAACCAGAGTCATACAGCAGTCATGTAGAGATATAGTCACCATGACAACCTAAGTAATACAGCAGTCGTACAGAGATGTAGTCACCATGACAACCAAAGTCATACAGCAGTCATATAGATATGAAGTCACCATGACAACCTAAGTAATACAACAGTCATACAGAGATGTAGTCACCATGACAACTATCCAATTAGTCCTTGACCGCCACACATAGTCTCTAGGCCCCTCTGGTATGTGATGTATCGACATTGCTAATACTGATATAATCTGTTACGACAGGACCGTGTAGGTGAGTGTGAGGTCTGGGTAGCAGTAATCTGTTGTAATCCTCCCTGACCCTGGGTACATAGATACCTGGACATCAGACACCGGCATAATAAACACAGATAACGGACCGGGCGGGCAATAGGCCCTTTAAGGACCGCATAGTGCTTTAAATGTCCCTTCTCTTAATGGGTTAGTCTTGACTCTGTATGGGGGAAACCAACATGCACCCAACATGAGACCAGCTCTCCTTGTTCTAGAGGTGATATGCCATTCACTTACCTGCTTTCACTCCTCGCTTCTTCAATTTCAATCTACGCTAAAAGGAAAGAGTTGTCATATTACCGTCTTCTGCTCTCGTATAACTGACTGCAATCTGCAGTGTACGTTCAGATTGTGAGGATCTATTGCAGGCAATCTTTATTTTTCCACATACAACATTGAGCCGCCATTGTGCATTCAATTTAATACAACAATAATGGATGAATACAGAACATGATGCAGTGTCACGTAGCACAAGGTGCTGCAGAGTACCGCTGTGTGTGTTAAAGATGTCAGTGTACATAAACTATACTACAGAGTCTGTTAAAGATGTACCTCTACATGGGCACCCAAATATATTACCGTGTCGCTGTGTCGATTTTTAGTAGAAGGACCGTGTCATCGTGTCGATTTTTAGATGTAAAAAACTTAGAGAAAAATCCCTGTGGGTCGATTTTTACCCCCATCCTTCCTGTGTCTGTCGATTTTCAAAAGGGCCCAAAACGGCCGTGTCGCCCGTGTAGATTTTTTCCTATGTAGAGGCACAAAGATGTCAGTGTACATAAACTCTATATGTAAGTGCTACATGTTATTCATGTCCTTGTTTGTTTGTTTCAGGTAAGATGATGTTCTAACTAAGCCGCGTCATGTAAGCCGTGTAAGGTAAGGTGTTCATACTGTGTCAGACCAATCCAGGATAAAGGGGTCTCATCACCAAGCCAGGGAAACAAGTGTGTGAACATAGTGATCAGAGTGAGAATGTTTTTTTAGGAATGCCCATAAAATTATTCAAATTCTGCAGATATCTGTCTGAGATAAAATACATTGAAAACTCCAACGTTGATAGTGCTCATTCACACAATTTACATCAGGTTTTTGGCATCCCGGGAAATTATGTCCTTTAATATTAAAGTGACAGTTAAAAACCCTGCTGTCTACAGTAAATTGTGCACCAAGGTCAGGAACAGCGATATACAACTTGTAGTTTTCTGGTTCCAAGAACGGTCTATCCGCGGCTGTAATGTTAGGGTGTAACTTTAGGTGGCCACATGTCACCATGAGACCCTCACCATGACACACCTCATTGGGGGCAGACTGCAACCTAACCACCACAATGCTGCTGGGTGCTGCAAGGGACGGGCAGGGAGTCGGCCAGCTTGAATTTGGATGTCGCGGATCTACTTCTCATGTCTTGTGGTTTTGCTGGTTGTGAAATGTTTGAGAAGCACTGCAGCAGTGGACTAGTGGCTGAGCGTCTGTCCTGCATTTAAAATATAGAGAGGTGCAGTTATAACGGGTATTAGCCGGATGCTGTTAGGACCATCCCCTTATATGGGTGTAGACCTGGGGAGACTCCCGCTCCCCCCGGGGTGTCCCGCGGGTGTAGTCACCACACCACCTGGTGGCAGGAGGGTGCATTATGTCAGCGTAACTACCTGGTAGAGTTGTCACCAGGGGAGACGTGTCGTCTGGTTAACACGATGCGGCTTCTCGCTGTAATGTCAGTCTTCACAGAAGAGTGGTTTCCCCAGACTGAGCCTAATGCATGACTGCAGACGCTCAGAGTGGATTCCCTGCTGAACAATTCAAAGAGTCACCATGAGGCAAGAATGTGCTGCCTTTGCAACAGTGGTGTACAAAAAATGAATTTCATGACGTTAAACAAAATGCGGCTTCTCAGCTCAATCTCAGTCTTCTGGTGGGGGTTCACAGAAGAGTCGTGTCCCCAGACTTAGGCGCTGAATCTGTTTCTGGCATATTATGAACGCAGCCCCTCAGAGTTCACTCACTGCAGATCTATTCAAAGGGTGACCATGATGCACCAACACAGTGCTGCCTTTGCAACAGTAGTGTACAAACAAATGAAATTCATGGACATAATAGGGTATTTATCAAGGTGAGGGCAGAAAATCCAATTTAAAGGTCAAACACTTGTATCAGGGTAGCAGACATGGAGGTATGCTTTAACTGATTCTGATTTGCCCAGAGCAGAGCGCCACGTCTGGGACGATTAGTTAGAGGCATGAGTTAACGCAGATATAAAGTAATTAATGGCTGTAGAAACGGCCCTAATTCCCGCTCGCCCGGTCGCGGTCAGCGATAAGCAAGGCTGCCCCCGACCGTAACCCTGTACGGGTGGCATGATGCTTCATGGTGCAGGCTTATTTGTCGTCATGATGCACCGAAGCAGCGCTGCCGATACATGTGCCAAGCACTATGTATCAACCACATAAGGTTAGTATGATGGTACTCACCAGGGCTGCATCCACAAAGGGGCAGTTAAACCACATTAAACCCCCATGCTATGCTGGCCTTGCGGTTCTAACACCAATGTGTACAGTAAATTGGTCTGGGTTTTGATGAGTCTGGGCGTGAGTCGATATGGTCGAGACTGGAAGTGGAAGAAAGGAGGAGGTCTGCGAGCCGGGCCGGGGGCTCCTGGAGGCAGCTTCAAGTTGGAGTTCAATATTGACAACACACATAGAAGATGTGAGCCACATAGAAAAATACACAGAGACTGGTTCTGTGTGTACGATCAGTGCCTTACACACAGCAGGGTGCCGCAATGCTTCATGATACACACAGACTGTGTGCACGATCTGTGCCTTACACACAGCAGGGTGCCGCAATGCTTCACGATACACACAGACTGTGTGCACGACACACACAGCAGGGTGCCGCAATGCTTCATGATACACACAGACTGTGTGCACGATCTGTGCCTTAACACAGCAGGGTGCCGCAATGCTTCATGATACACACAGACTGTGTGCACGATCTGTGCCTTACACACAGCAGGGTGCCGCAATGCTTCATGATACACACAGACTGTGTGCACGATCTGTGCCTTACACACAGCAGGGTGCCTCAGGCGAGTTACTCATCAGCGCTGCTCTTTCAGGGCACAAAGCACTCGTGTATAAGCCGCGGCTTGTACGTAAGTTAGACTCAACTTTCTTTTGGTACCAAACATGGCTATACTATAGAGTGTGGCTTATATTTAAGTATACAACAATAACAAATTAAGAATTTTCAGACCCCCTCTGCGGCTTATATAATCTGTGAAAGTTAGGGGTGCGGCTTATAATGTGAGGTTTTCCGGTATGCGGCAGATACCACACCGGGTGTGACTCCATGAGGGAGGCAGTGCTTCACACACTGAGAGCTCCCATCTCCCCGCCTCACATGTCCCCACAGTGCTGCAGCTGTAATCACACTCATCTCACACAGACAATCAAGCAGGACAACCATGAACATAGACATGCCCACATCCCCCTATATAATTCTTATTTCATGAAAGGATGATAGATGATGTGCATCGGTCCCCTCGCAGAATGCCATTATTCCCGGTCCTCAGACGGTTCTCAAGGAAGGCACTAGTGACTACTGTATTGCCTCAGAAACCATTCCGGGTACCCTTTCATTATACCAGGGTATAAGGCTATACGGGCACAGGAACTTAGGGAGTGGTTATTTTTTAACAACAGGGGGGTGAATTTTTGCGCTGGTGGATCGAAAAAGATTTTGTTCCCTCCAGCGGGAGGGGGTCAAACATTTTTCACCCACACCCCCAGGTAGGTTGAAATTGAGTGCGGCCAACCACTTTGACCTATAGTAAATCGCTGGCTTTCTCACTAAAAGGGGTGTTATATTTGGTCCCCCCCCCCCTCAAGAGGGATCCCAAATCTTTTGGTCTCCCCCTTCAAGGGGTCAAAAGGTTTTGGCTCCCCCCCCCCAAATCCATCAACCCCCCTGTTGTTAAAAAATGACCACTCCCTCACAGTGGCTTTGATTCTTGGCTTGCCTCTGCTGCATGAATCCCTGTGTATGGTGCACCAGGGTGAGGCTCTGTTACCAAGATGAGACATGAACCCACAGTACTGCAGGATAAACACAGGCCATACTGGGACGCATTGATCTCCTGCAGCCCTGGGTCTATATACCAGTGCTATACTGTCAGCCTTCATACCCCTACCCCCCCCCCACCCCTTTACACTTACCCTGTGAGTACTGTCTGGGCTATAACTAGGGTCAGGAAGCTGGAAGGACAGAGGAGTGTTCTCTCAGCACATCCAGCCAATATCCACCAACTACTTTGTGCTACTGTACTGGTGTTGCGTCCGGACCAAGAGTGTGTTTGGAGAGTAAAGGCTGGACCGGGAGCGCTGAGAGAGCGTGTGTGGAGGCCTCGTCTGGTGCAGAATGTCTGTACTAGTTATTACTAGAGGACACCGCTGACTCAGGACACCTTCAAACCCTGCCAGTACTACGGAAAATGCTTGCGCCTTGCACCAGAGTCAGAGCTCCAGTGCGGCTTATAGATTCCTGCCAAGTTGGGGGTAAGGTTTATGGATACAAGGGTTTTTGCTGGTATAATACAGTACTAAATTAGTAATTTTCAGACCTCCTGTGCGGCTTATATTCTCCCAAGTTAAGAGTGTGGCTTATACGAGAGTTAGGTTTATACGCGAGAATTGAAGGCAAGCTGTATAATGAGCTCTCATCTACTTTAAATCACCAGCCTCAAGCCTCTAGACACTAGTCTCTGTGCTAAATGAGGCATGGCAGTCCCCCTGATGAGGATACATGCTAGGCCAGTTGTGTCTCTGGGTAGAGTTCATTTGTAAATGAGGGTAGATCACATCCCTGTCCCCGGGGGGGGGGGGAGGGGGGACCTCGGCCACCAGAGATCCCCTGAGGAGTTGTCCCGCACGTCTTACGTGCGGCAGAGGTATACGCTATGTTGTCGTTTTGTTGTGTGAGGTCTGTGTGTGATTATTCCTGTGTACGTGACCTAATTAAAATCAGTATCTACAACAGAATTGTAAAAATGATGACATAGCCCACTGTCTAAAAGGCAACTAAACCCCTTGGTACAATTCTCCCTTTTCAAAATTGAGTTATTCATGAAAGAAAAAGAAAAAAACAATAACATTGAAATGAACAGACCTGATACACTAAGCCCCCTGCAGTAAGTAACTACTGAGTAGCTGCATGTTGGTGAGCGGTTCTAGTTAACCCTGTAAGGATGGCATGATGCACCGCATGATACGCTGCATGACTGACTTGTGGGTGCTGCATTGGTGCATCATGCTGACCTTGCAGGAGTGTATCAACCCAGACTTGATGCACTCCTGCAGCATTCATTCATCATGCACACAAAATTGAATCCCTCCAGTAGCATCAGCAGCCACACCACCACCAGCTGTGTAGGACCAGGTGCCCCCCCCCTACCTCCACATACCCGCCCCCCCTGTGTGTGTGTAGGGCAGGGTGTGTATTAGGGTTGCAGGGTGGGGGTGGGGTAGGTGTGTATCAGGGTTGCAGGGTTGTAAACCCCTGGGTAGGAGGAGTTCTACAACAGTACCAAGAGCTGTGTAGGACCAGGTGCCCCCCCCCCCACCCTACCTCCACATACCTGCCCCCCCCCCCCCCCTGTGTGTGTGTAGGGGGGTGGGTGTGGGTAGGTGTGTATCAGGGTTGCAGGGTTGTAAACCCCAGGAGGGGGAGGGCTACATTCCCCACATTACACAGCAGGGTGCGGCAGGGGCATCCACCACTAGGTCCCTCCACAGGGTGCCGATAGCAGACCAACCCCTACTCACAACATGTAGTCCTGGCTACACTGCAGTCTACTCATATACCTAGGTTACTATGGTTTGTGGTAAGGCCTTTATTGCCTTCATGTGGGTGGGGGGGGGGGGGCATTATGATAGTGGATATAGCGGAGGCCTTAGTAAGAAAGAGGCACACTGTAGCAGGGCGGGTTTCAAATCAAAATGCTCTACACATTGGTTATCACTCTCCAGGCTGAGTGTATGGGGTCTGGTTATCACTCTCCGGGCTGAGTGTATGAGGGCTGGTTATCACTCTCCAGGCTGACTGTATGAGGTCTGGTTATCACTCTCCAGGCTGAGTGTATGAGGTCAGGTTATCACTCTCCAGGCTGAGTGTATGAGGGCTGGTTATCACTCTCCAGGCTGAGTGGATGAGGTGTGGTTATCACTCTCCAAGCTGAGTGTATGAGGTCAGGTTATCACTCTCCAGGCTGAGTGTATGAGGGCTGGTTATCACTCTCCAGGCTGAGTGGATGAGGTGTGGTTATCACTCTCCAAGCTGAGTGTATGAGGTCAGGTTATCACTCTCCAGGCTGAGTGTATGAGGGCTGGTTATCACTCTCCAGGCTGAGTGTATGAGGTGTGGTTATCACTCTCCAAGCTGAGTGTATGAGGTCAGGTTATCACTCTCCAGGCTGAGTGTATGAGGGCTGGTTATCACTCTCCAGGCTGAGTGTATGAGGTGTGGTTATCACTCTCCAGGCTGAGTGTATGAGGTCTGGTTATCACTCTCCAGGCTGAGTGTATGAGGGCTAGTTATCACTCTCCAGGCTGAGTGTATGAGGTGTGGTTATCACTCTCCAGGCTGAGTGTATGAGGGCTGGTTATCACTCTCCAGGCAGAGTGTATGAGGTCTGGTTATCACTCTACAGGCTGAGTGTATGGGGTGTGGTTTACGTTAGAGACTGGTGAGTTCAGGGTGATGAGAAGTGATGTCGTCACTCACAGCGTCAGGCAGCATTATTATACGCCTCAATTTTCCTTTCCCAACTTCCAAGACCTCTACTCCTTCTCCCCATGACAATCTAAAGCGACCGGCAAGGTCTCAAGTAACTTGCAAGTAACCCGAAGATAGTTCCCAGAAAGACGCCCCTACTATAAAACAAATAAGTTGACAGAACTCTCCCTGTCACTCTCCAGACAGAGGTTCTGGGACCCGTGTGTGGTTCGGCAGAGCTGAGAGTGTGCTTGGAGAGTGAGATGTGAGCTGAGTGTGTGCTTGGAGAGTGCTTGGAGCAGCTCAGGGTGAGATATGAGCAGCTTGTGACCCAGTTAGGTGTAATTGTGTCGTGAGTCCACACGGGGCGTCGTCAGCAAACAGACAAACCGTCTGTACTGGTTAAACATGCCGCCCGTAATAGGGGCCGAACCCTCTGAGGACAGCTTGTAGTGCGCTGATAAGCTATGATTTCTGCCATTATTTAGCAGACATGTAGCCCTGGCAAGTAACTGGCCTGGCGAGTAACTCACCAGGCCGATGCTACATGGTTGATACACTCCCATGTCCACATGATGCAGCAATGCAGTTGGTGTGCTGTGTTGGTGCATCATGATGCCATATAGTCAGGAGTAAGGCATGATGTCCTGACAGGGTTAGACATGCGGCGGTGTAATAGGGTCTTAAATAACGGCCCGTGCTCGGTGTGTGCTCAGTGCTAACACCAACAGTAAAGCCGTCCGTGTGGGGACGCAAGGTCTATGTGTGGGGAGAAGTAAAAGAACCAATGCTGCAACAGGAATTGTTCTTAAGACTGTTTGCTTTTTTCTGTAAGGCAAAGGTTAATTCTGTACACCCATAAGTCATTGAGAGAAAGTCATGAAGTTGACAGGGAAAGTTATGGCTTTTTATGAGTCAGAGGAAAATGGAAAAAACATTGATGGACAAAAAATTCTAGAAATCTTTCCTGTCAAATTGATGAGCCTATATTGTGACAGTATGTTAAATATACTCATGGAAAATGGTTGTTTTTGGTCAGGGGAAGTGGTTTGTGTGTGTGACCGGTACAGCATTGTTTAACCTGTACACAGACTGTAATGGGCCTCATTGATTGTAGGTCTTTGTTCTTGTGGAGGTCAATAAGGCTAAAAAAAAAAAAAAGGTGTGTTTCAGGTTATGTACTGTAAAACCTTGCGTATAAGCCATGGCTAGTACGCGAGTCAGATCTCCAATGCGACTTATAGGATCGGCCTACAGCCGGGCTGCGGCTTATACGTGAGTTTTAGCTACTATAGTACAGTACTAAAGTCACCTTAATGAGATCGCCAATGTGGCTTATAGGATCGGCCTAAAGTCTAGGTGTGGCTTATACGCGAGTTAGGCTTAAGTTTTACGGTAGTCTGAAATTGGATAAAAAATTCGTCCCTGTTATGCTAAGTAGGGCTGTGTAACCTAAAACACACCTCCTTTTTTTGCCTAATGAGAGGCTTGTGTGTGTAAATGGTGCTGTGACTCAGTATACTGTACACTGCGTACACCACTGCAGGATGTGGGGTTAACGCTCGCTGTACTCCTTACACTGGGGCCTTACACTACGTAAAGTCTATGGGAGATGAGATATACCGCATCGACATCATGAAGGCCCTAAGAAGCGACATTAAACACTTCCAAAAACCACCAAACAGGCATTCAAATAATTGCAGTTACGGTACATGTACAATTGGCGGAATATTGATATTTATTCAGATTTCCATATGAGAAATATTCTTCGGCATATTGTAGTGTTGAACCTGCAACTAAGAAAAGTATTTCATGCACATGTATTGACCTCAACTATTGATGCAGATTTCTGGATTACAGTGAATCGATGCAGTTGTATCTTGGTATGATCGTGGAGAACTGTGCCTCAGTGCTAGCGTTCCTATACGAGCCCATTTGTGTATGAAAAGTTGTGTAAAGGCCCGGTCAGACTAGTAGCAAAAGCAGGAAAACTTAGACGCGATTTTTCAGGGACAAACTGGGGACCAAAATCGTCTGGCATAATGCTACGACATGAAATCACCCAAAATCTGATGATTTTTGAAATCGAAGGAGTTTGGCAGTCGTAGCAAAATCGGGTTGTAGTTTTCCCGTTTCTGAGACTAGTCTCACCGGGCCTTTAGTATATGAGTATTGGTAGTCTGTGTGTGTTCTGTGTGGTAGAACAGTCAGAACAGTTCTGTCTGCGCGTGGTCCCAGGTTCTCTACAAGCCTTTTCTGTACTGTCATATTCTCACACCACAGCTCAACGAAACACAAGTAGCTCCTGGATGGTTAGCGTGTCCTAGATCTCCTACAATTTCTTGGAATCTCCCAGAAGGTGGTGACAGACCATCTTAACCCTTACATGAGAGAAGCAGCAGCTTCCTACAAGGATTCCCCAGCTGCTCACCTCTCCCTGAGCTCACAGAGGGGACCGGTAATTGACCCGGGGCTGAGAGCCGGGTCGCTGTGAGCCGGGTCGCTGAGAGCCGGGTCGCTGAGAGCCGGGTCGCTGAGAGCCGGGTCGCTGAGAGCCGGGTCGCTGAGAGCCGGGTCGCTGTGAGCCGGGTCGTTGAGAGCCGGGTCGCTGAGAGCCGGGGGCTGAGAGCCGGGTCGCTGAGAGCCGGGTCGCTGAGAGCCGGGGGCTGAGAGCCGGGTCGCTGAGAGCCGGGTCGCTGTGAGCCGGGTCGCTGAGAGCCGGGTCGCTGAGAGCCGGGTCGCTGAGAGCCGGGTCGCTGTGAGCCGGGTCGCTGAGAGCCGGGTCGCTGAGAGCCGGGTCGCTGTGAGCCGGGTCGCTGAGAGCCGGGTCGCTGAGAGCCGGGTCGCTGTGAGCCGGGTCGCTGAGAGCCGGGTCGCTGAGAGCCGGGGGCTGAGAGCCGGGTCGCTGAGAGCCGGGTCGCTGTGAGCCGGGTCGTTGAGAGCCGGGTCGCTGAGAGCCGGGGGCTGAGAGCCGGGTCGCTGAGAGCCGGGTCGCTGTGAGCCGGGTCGCTGTGAGCCGGGTCGCTGTGAGCCGGGTCGCTGAGAGCCGGGTCGCTGAGAGCCGGGGGCTGAGAGCCGGGTCGCTGAGAGCCGGGTCGCTGTGAGCCGGGTCGCTGTGAGCCGGGTCGCTGAGAGCCGGGTCGCTGAGAGCCGGGTCGCTGTGAGCCGGGTCGCTGAGAGCCGGGTCGCTGTGAGCAGGTGGTGGCCGGGTGTTGGTACAGCACTAACTAGTCCATGCTACCAACAACTGGGACAAGAAGGGGTGGGCAGAGTGAGAACCCAGTGCTAATGTACCGTACAGGAGATGTAGAGGCAGAGGGGGTCTAGACTAGACTCACTGTGCTAACCCGCTAAGGACCACATACCGGTATGTACAGTACAGGGGATGTAGAGGCAGACACTAGACTAGACTCTCTGTGTTCACCCTTTAAGGATGACATACCGGTACTGTTTGAATGTGCTACATTATGATGCATGAATGCATGTGCTACATCATGATGCATGAATGCATGGGCTACATCATGATGCATGAATGCATGGGCTACATCATGATACATGAATGCAGCCCTGGTGGTTAACTCTGCCAATGTAGAGGGAGGTAGGGAAAGAGCTGTGTTGGTGTTCTAGACTGAATTACACAATTGTCTTGTAGTAATTGCTCACCACTGTCATTCCCCTTGTAGATGTAATCCCACGGTCTGTGTAGTGCTGGAACTAACTGACAGTCCATTTAATACACATAGAGCCAAGTGCTGGAACTAACTGACAGTCCACTACCATATAAAGCACTGTATGTGAGTCACCCTCTCATGTAAACAGGGAGTCGCCCTCTCATGTCACCCTCTTACAAAATTAGCTGAATGCAAACCATTTCCTCTCTGTGCATTCTCCAACTCTAGAACTTTACTTCGCTAGCATCACGCTGTATCAGGCCGCATCACGATGTTGCAAGGACGAGATGATGCCCCACGGTCCATTCTATTTGTAGTATCTGTAGATAAATACCCCCGTGCAGACCGCGTGCTTGTCCACCCTGCGTGGTGTACATGTGTGATATTTCCCCCGGGGGTCGGGTCACTTACCGCGCCTCGATGAGGTTCCACCAGGGGGCACCACCAGGTGGTGCCACCACCACCAGGGTTAGTCAGACTGTACAGGACTGAGTAGCAGAGTCTGCTAACCCTGTAAGGACAGACTCATGCTGCAATGTTTAAGTTTGTTTGTCTTCATGATGCATCAACCCAGCATAAGCCTGCTGATATCAACCTGCCCTTACAGGGTTATGGGCCACCTGGAGGACAACCTCCATGTGGGCGCCTGTACAGGGAAGGTGGGGCCAGCTTGGTGTAGGACAACCTCCATGTGGATGCCTGTACAGGGAGGGTGGGGCCAGCTTGGTGTAGGACAACCTCCATGTGGATGCCTGTACAGGGAAGGTGGGGCCAGCTTGGTGTAGGACAACCTCCATGTGGATGCCTGTACAGGGAAGGTGGGGCCAGCTTGGTGTAGGACAACCTCCATGTGGATGCCTGTACAGGGAAGGTGGGGCCAGCTTGGTGTAGGACAACCTCCATGTGGGTGCCTGTACAGGGAAGGTGGGGCCAGCTTGGTGTAGGACAACCTCCATGTGGATGCCTGTACAGGGAAGGTGGGGCCAGCTTGGTGTAGGACAACCTCCATGTGGATGCCTGTACAGGGAAGGTGGGGCCAGCTTGGTGTAGGACAACCTCCATGTGGGTGCCTGTACAGGGAGGGTGGGGCCAGCTTGGTGTAGGACAACCTCCATGTGGGTGCCTGTACAGGGAGGGTGGGGCTAGCTTGGTGTAGGACAACCTCCATGTGGGTGCCTGTACAGGGAAGGTGGGGCCAGCTTGGTGTAGGACAACCTCCATGTGGATGCCTGTACAGGGAGGGTGGGGCCAGCTTGGTGTAGGACAACCTCCATGTGGGCGCCTGTACAGGGAAGGTGGGGCCAGCTTGGTGTAGGACAACCTCCATGTGGGCGCCTGTACAGGGAAGGTGGGGCCAGCTTGGTGTAGGACAACCTCCATGTGGACGCCTGTACAGGGAAGGTGGGGCCAGCTTGGTGTAGGACAACCTCCATGTGGATGCCTGTACAGGGAGGGTGGGGCCAGCTTGGTGTAGGACAACCTCCATGTGGATGCCTGTACAGGGAAGGTGGGGCCAGCTTGGTGTAGGACAACCTCCATGTGGATGCCTGTACAGGGAAGGTGGGGCCAGCTTGGTGTAGGACAACCTCCATGTGGATGCCTGTACAGGGAAGGTGGGGCCAGCTTGGTGTAGGACAACCTCCATGTGGATGCCTGTACAGGGAAGGTGGGGCCAGCTTGGTGTAGGACAACCTCCATGTGGATGCCTGTACAGGGAAGGTAGGGCCAGCTTGGTGTAGGACAACCTCCATGTGGATGTCTGTACAGGGAAGGTGGGGCCAGCTTGGTGTAGGACAACCTCCATGTGGATGTCTGTACAGGGAAGGTGGGGCCAGCTTGGTGTAGGACAACCTCCATGTGGATGCCTGTACAGGGAAGGTGGGGCCAGCTTGGTGTAGGACAACCTCCATGTGGATGCCTGTACAGGGAAGGTGGGGCCAGCTTGGTGTAGGACAACCTCCATGTGGATGCCTGTACAGGGAAGGTGGGGCCAGCTTGGTGTAGGACTTCCAGTGCTGTACAAGATGGCGCCGGGTACACTTTAACAGACTACATTCAGGCCCCCTGGTGTCTGGGGACAGAACTAGTAAGCGGGGTGCGTCTGGGGCTGTACACCAGCGCTAAACTGTATTGTCTGTCATCAGCGACATGCACTGAGAACGGTCTCCAAACATACGGTCATGCTACTGCTACCGTTGACAAGGGAGCCTGACTGAAAACTGTGGTACCCACAGGAGACTGAGGTGTGAGGTGTGAGACAGAACTAGTGGGTGTATGGGTGGTGTACAGGTCAGCAACAGGTGTAAAGGTTCTGTCGGTCACCTGTCTAACAGAAAAAAGCTGAAAAAAATAATAAGAGCGCATGTCTATTAAAAGCGCACAATAGAAGTGGTAAATCTAGCATGTGAATCCCTTTGCCCCTGTCTCACTTAAGCCAGAGCCTGCAGTATTTTAGTGTTCCTCAGTCTTCCTCCAATAAAAATCTGAGTACAGAATTCAAAACATGGCCCATTTTGTCATTTTGAATTCAATTTTCTTATGCAAACATTAATGGAGGGGGAAAATATCCTCCAAAATGTTACTGAACACAGAACTGTTGAAATGATTGTGATGTCTGTGGACGCCCAGCATTATAGCCTTAGGCTGCATAAAGGACGTAGATATGGGAGATGTATCGAGTGTCAACTTGTCAAGGGCTTGCATTATAGCGGTTCTTGATATTTACACCGACCGACAGGCCTGAAGTGGATACAGGGTATAGGATATAGATGTATGCAGGGGGAGGTGATAAAACATATTGAGTGTGCTATCTCACTCATATTGATGTATTAACATAGGGGCAGTGAGATATGGGGCTGGGTGGGGTGACCGGTGGGTGGGGGGGGGTGGGGGGGGGGTGACCGGTGGGTGGGTGGTGGGAGGGGGGGGGGGTGGGGGGGGGTGACCGGTGGGTGGTGGGTTTGGGGGGGGATGTCCAGCACTGGGAAGGTCCCAGGAGCCGGACACTATCATTCATACTGTATGTGTACATGCACAGACGCAGATGTAGGTTGAACATAAAGGATGCATTATCAAAGTACATTAATGTGCATGAATATGTCCTTCTGCTAATCTAGCAGAATATTTTCCCTTTTAGGGAGTGGTCATTTTTTAACAACAGGGGACGAGGGTTGGTGGATTTCGGGGGGGGGAGGGCAAAGAAATTAGGACCCCTTGAAGAGGGGGGGGGGCAAAAAAATTGCACCCCTTTTTAGCGAAAAAGCCAGCGCGTTACTAAAGCTCAAAAGGGTCGGCCGCACTCAATTTCAACCACTCCTTTAGTTAAATGATGCTGAGAATTATAAACGAGCCGTGTTCCACTGCTACAAGCAGACTCACAAACACACACACGCGCACACGCACCCACACACTTATGCGCAACTTTAAGATGAGAAATGAAAGGACCTATTGTCCGATCAAACCTGAGAAGTCCCATAGGGTCTATGTACGCTGGGACGTTAAACAAATCAATCAATCAATCAATCAATCAATCGAACATCCTTAGGATCGGTTAGGAAGATTAATGCATCTTAAAAAGTGGAAAACAGAACACCTGCTCTTCTGCAAGAAAACATATTGAAACGTGGGCCCAAAGTTCTTGTGGGACCGGACAGAGTGAGTGGTATATACATGAGTCTGGCTGTAATGGTCCCCCACCCACCGCCCGGTGCACTCACCCCACGTGAAGGTGAGACCACACCGCAGTGAGCAAAGAGCTGAACACTGAGAAAAAGTCAATGACAAAGAATGCCCCGTCCACCGATACTTTACTGTGTGTAGTACGGCCCTCAGCCACTAGGGGGACACCCGCCGTGTCATGGACAAGTTGGCACCTCGCCAGTCCTGGCTGCCAACCCTGACCGCAGATATAGCCTCCAACCCCGTCACATAGCCTCACACCCGCTATACTGGGTGTCTGAGAATATAGCCTCCAACCCCGTCACATAGTCTCACACCCGCTATAGTGGGTATCTGGGAATATAGCCTCCAACCCCGTCACATAGCCTCCAACCCTGTCACATAGCCTCACACCCGCTATAGTGGGTGTCTGAGAATATAGCCTCCAACCCCGTCACATAGCCTCACACCCGCTATAGTGGGTATCTGAGAATATAGCCTCCAACCCCGTCACAAAGCCTCACACCCTATACTGGGTGTCTGAGAATATATCCTCCAACCCCGTCACATAGCCTCACACCCGCTATACTGGGTGTCTGAGAATATAGCCTCCAACCCAGTCACATAGCCTCACACCCGCTATACTGGGTGTCTGAGAATATAGCCTCCAACCCTGTCACATAGCCTCACACCCGCAACAGTAGGTGTCTGAGAATATAGCCTCCAACCCTGTCACATAGCCTCACACCCGCTATAGTGGGTATCTGAGAATATAGCCTCCAACCCCGTCACATAGCCTCACACCCGCTATACTGGGTGTCTGAGAATATAGCCTCCAACCACGTCACATAGCCTCACACCCGCTATAGTGGGTATCTGAGAATATAGCCTCCAACCCCGTCACATAGCCTCACACCCTATACTGGGTGTCTGAGAATATAGCCTCCAACCCCGTCACAAAGCCTCACACCCTATACTGGGTGTCTGAGAATATATCCTCCAACCCCGTCATATAGCCTCACACCCGCTATACTGGGTGTCTGAGAATATAGCCTCCAACCCCGTCACATAGCCTCAAACCCACAACAGTGGGTGTCTTAGAATATAGCCTCCAACCCAGTCACATAGCCTCAAACCCACAACAGTAGGTGTCTGAGAATATAGCCTCCAACCCCGTCACATAGCCTCACACCCGCTATAGTGGGTATCTGAGAATATAGCCTCCAACCCCGTCACATAGCCTCCCACCCGCTATACTGGGTGTCTGAGAATATAGCCTCCAACCCCTTCACATAGCCTCACACCCGCTATAGTGGGTATCTGAGAATATAGCCTCCAACCCCGTCACTTAGCCTCACAGCCGCTATACTGGGTGTCTGAGAATATAGCCTCAAACCCCGTCACATAGCCTCCCACCCGCTATAGTGGGTATCTGAGAATATAGCCTCCAACCCCGTCACATAGCCTCCCACCCGCTATAGTGGGTGTCTGAGAATATAGCCTCCAACCCCGTCACATAGCCTCACAGTCGCTATACTGGGTGTCTGAGAATATAGCCTCCAACCCCGTCACATAGCCTCACACCCGCTATAGTGGGTATCTGAGAATATAGCCTCCAACCCCGTCACTTAGCCTCACAGCCGCTATACTGGGTGTCTGAGAATATAGCCTCAAACCCCGTCACATAGCCTCCCACCCGCTATAGTGGGTATCTGAGAATATAGCCTCCAACCCCGTCACATAGCCTCCCACCCGCTATAGTGGGTGTCTGAGAATATAGCCTCCAACCCCGTCACATAGCCTCACAGTCGCTATACTGGGTGTCTGAGAATATAGCCTCCAACCCCGTCATATAGCCTCACACCCGCTATACTGGGTGTCTGAGAATATAGCCTCCAACCCCGTCACATAGCCTCAAACCCACAACAGTGGGTGTCTGATAATTTGATAGGTGTTAAAATGTTAATAAAATATTTTCAAAATGAGCTTTGTCCTCTGTCTGCCAACAGCCGAGACAATGCGGTACATCTGCCCCCCCACACCCCACACACACACACACACACACACACACACACACACACACACACACACCCACATACCAGCAGTGGAGTGCAGTCAGTGTTACAACAATTAACTCCTTAGTGAGGCTGATACCTCACCACCCGGATGTCTGTACCACCACAGCGGGACGAGACGTGTAGCCCCCCCCCCCCATCTCCGTATCATGTCCATGTGGTGTAGGGGGGGGGGGGATTAAATACAGCCCTTAGATGTATCCATGTATCATAATGACAGAATGGTATAAGTTTCTGTAAAACCTCTTTGATAAGCCGACCTCCCTTATTAGCCAACCCCTCACTCTATTAAAGAGATTATTGTATGCTGACTTTAAACCTATTTAAATATGGTTAACTTTCATTTTTACTTCATTTTAAACACAGAACTACCTTCATAAGCCGATCCCGCTCTTTGAGACAATGCTATAAGCAAAATCAGGCCTAAAATCTCCCAAAATAGATTAGCTTATCAGAGAGGTTTACAGGAGAGGTAGTTAGTTAGTAGATGTAAGGGAGTGTTCATTTATTAGTTACAGGGGGGGGGCCTAAAAATTTCCGACCCCTCCTGAGGGGGGGGGGCGTAAAAAATTCTGACCCCTCGGGGGGGGGGGTAAAAATTTAAGCTCCTTTTTAGCAAAAAAAAACGTGCGTTATGATAGTTCAAAGGGGGGGACGCTAAACATTCCAAGTGCTCTCTAGGGTGGGGGGCGTACAAAAATTTCGCCCCTCCGTGCGAAATCTCACCATCCCCCCCCTGTAAATAATGAATGAACACCCCCTAACAGACCTGTGTGTATCATAGCACGTCTTTATACAGCAGCACTGTCCTATAAAACATACAGAGAGGTTTTACAGCAGATGTAGAGATATAACAGAGCTGTCCTATAAAACACACACTAATGTATTGTTGTACACAGATAGTTGGGATCTATTACAGGGCTCTGGCGTTTTTACATCTCTCTAATTTGATGATTGCTCTGTGATTACGCTTGCTGTCATTTTGAGCGCTTATAAAATACCTTTCGTAAATATCAGTAACCGAGCCAGTGTAATGTCTAAGACATGTCTTGGTTATTACTGGGATGATACCATTTAATGGTAAAACAACTGGAATTGTCCCCTTTATCTTGGAGAGAGAAGACTCGCGGTCTGCCCGCGCAGCGTGCGTCCTGCTCTGAGTGTACGACGTGTAGTGTTCTGCTACAGACACAGACAGCCCTGACAAGATAACGACGTAATTAGCTGAATTAGACCCAATTAGACACAACTGGGACTCTCACTGGGAACCAGCACAACGGGAGCTACAACTACACTGTGGTGTTACACAGGGTTAGTCCAGGCTGGTCCCACAGACTGCCATGTCCCAGCCTCATAGTCCAGGCTGGTCCATAGCACCCAAAGACTGCCATGTCCCAGCTGTATAGTCCAGGCTGGTCCATAGCACCCACAGACTCCCATGTCCCAGCCTTATAGTCCAGGCTGGTCCATAGCACCCACAGACTCCCATGTCCCAGCCTCATAGTCCAGGCTGGTCCATAGCACCCAAAGACTGCCATGTCCCAGCCTCATAGTCCAGGCTGGTCCATAGCACCCACAGACTGCCATGTCCCAGCCTCATAGTCCAGGCTGGTCCATAGCACCCACAGACTGCCATGTCCCAGCCTTATAGTCCAGGCTGGTCCATAGCACCCAAAGACTGCCATGTCCCAGCTGTATAGTCCAGGCTGGTCCATAGCACCCACAGACTCCCATGTCCCAGCCTCATAGTCCAGGCTGGTCCATAGCACCCACAGACTCCCATGTCCCAGCCTCATAGTCCAGGCTGGTCCCAAAGACTGCCATGTCCCAGCCTCATAGTCCAGGCTAGGTACAAAGAGCGTCTAAGGCTGGCAGAACGGTGATGGTGGACCGGGGTTAACGACATGGCCGCTTGCAGCAACAATAAAGGACTAGGGAAATCTGAATCCAATCCTAAATATCTGTGGCCAGTTTTTGACAAAATGTATTTGTCCTACATGTTTTGGTAGCTTGCTGTGCCCCCAATGTTGCTTGTTCCCCCAATGTGGCCCTGTGCAGTGTCCAGGTTAGCATACCCCGGTACAGCCTGTGTGCTGCATTGATTACCTATAGGCCTAGACCTGCAGGCCCCCCCCCCCCCCCCACCTAGACCTACTATCTACCATCTACAGCCCTCGTTACACCATGTCCCCGGGCACTGAGCCCCCGGCCGCCCCCACGCGTGGTACTGGAGTTTGTTATACGGACTACCTGTTACTGCTACAGGCTGCATGACAGGGTGGTGTGGGACATGTACATTTCTCATAGTTCTGGTGTGTTAAAGTAGCTGTGGGGTGTGGGAGGTAAAAGAGCCCTCTGGGGATACAGGCTTTAATGCAATAGGGCCTTTTGTCATAACGATGTATGAATGCAGCTAGTACTAGGGAGTAACTCGCCAGGGCGAGTAACTCGCCAGGGCTGCATGCAAGCATCCTGATGTCCTCTACCAGTTTGTGAGCACCATGAGGAGCAGCCCCAGCCGTCTGTCTGTGCGTCTCGTCTGCAGGTCGTTCAGACAGGTAGTGAGGTGTGCAGCTTATTTACCCAGCTCGTCCACCATCATCAGCAGATTCCTGCAGGCGGCTTTTTATACTGAAGTACGCGTTGATGGAGGTATAGGAGGTACACTGGGTGCCTGTGGTACACACTACCACCGGTAACTGCCGCTACACTGGGCCCCTGTGGTGCACACTACCACCGGTAACTGTGGTACACTGGGCCCCTGTGGTACGCACTACCACCGGTAACTGCGGTACACTAGGTCCCTGTGGTACGCACTACCACCGGTAACTGCCTCTACACTGGGTCCCTGTGGTACGCACTACCACCGGTAACTGCCGTTACACTGGGCCCCTGTGGTGCACGCTACCACCGGTAACTGCCGTTACACTGGGCCCCTGTGGTATGCGCTACCACCGGTAACTGCCGCTACACTGGGTCCCTGTGGTACACACTACCACCGGTAACTGCCTCTACACTGGGCCCCTGTGGTATGCGCTACCACCGGTAACTGCCGCTACACTGGGTCCCTGTGGTATGCGCTACCACCGGTAACTGCCGCTACACTGGGTCCCTGTGGTATGCGCTACCACCGGTAACTGCCGCTACACTGGGTCCCTGTGGTGCGCGCTACCACCGGTAACTGCCGCTACACTGGGTCCCTGTGGTACGCACTACCACCGGTAACTGCCGCTACACTGGGCCCCTGTGGCGCACGCCACCACCGGTAACTGCCGCTACACTGGGTCCCTGTGGTGCACACTACCACCGGTAACTGCGGTACACTGGGCCCCTGTGGTATGCGCTACCACCGGTAACTGCAGCAGTGGTCTCAGAGCATACACAATGTCTGCGGTTGAAAGCCAAAGAGACAAAAGAAGTGAAGTCTCAGTGTTGCCAAAAACTTTTTATGCACACAGGCTAAAGTGGCCTGTGTCGCAACACCTTACACAGGCCATTTACCCTGTATACAAGCCACATCACTTTACATGCATCAGTATGTGGCAATATAGATGCTTTTCAATGCTTTACAAAATTGATTAAAATGTGTAAATTTATTGAAAAATAGTTAATGGCCATAGCTCTGCTTCTGATTGGAGTATCTGAGAAATTCTTTCACGTTTGGAAAGCTGCGGTCATGGCCGGCCATTGTGGCTGGTGTCTGATGGCCTCCCATCGGCCATAACGATTATACATCGGCAAAAGCCGATATGCCATCAGATGTCATTTCGGCAACACTGTTCTGAAGCAGTGAAGAACTAAGTCTAGACTGAGAGCTCAACACTGTTGCACAAATTTCCCACAAAGCTTTGCGTTTCCAGGTTTGTGGTTACCAGAGCCATTCTCTGTTTGTTGGCTGAAGAGACCAGGGCAGGCTGCAGCACCATGCCCAGGTAGTGTGAGACCAGTGGATATAGGATATAGGTAGACATTCACACTACAGTAGCTACACCACAGGGCTGTAGGGGGAGGTGAGGCAGGATGCTACAGCCGTTGTAGGTGGAGTTACCTGCACACTCAACTCTAATATTTTACTTTGTACCCAAAAGTTGACAAGGCCTCATTATGTCCCCTATATATGCCGACATGGGGAGTTTGTAGCAGCAACACTTAATGTCACTGTGGTACCACCAGGACCTCTGCCTAGTGGGATAAGGCATGCGGGAAGCAATATGGAAGAGGTTGTTGGTAAAACCGAGCGGCATTTTGTCGGAGTTGTAGAAAAAGCCTGACTACACATGTGTCAACATGGTGGTTTGTACGCTAGTGTAAGCATACAGGGAGATAGGGCCGGGAGGAGGGAGACGGGAGACGAGGTGGGGACAGGCTCCGTCCTCTCACTGCTGAGAGGAGAGTCTTTGTACACCAGGAAGGAAACCAATAAAATTCCCCTTAGGCACAAGATGGTGGTTTCCAGGAGTACTGTAAACATAGATTTATGCATGTATTTTTCGCAGATTTTTGCAACTTTTGGAATATGGTAATTGTAAAACTATACTGGGTGAATATTCACGGTGTACATATTTTCGCAGTTTTGGAACACAAAATAAAATATGTTTACAGTAATAACAAGATGTACTTCCAGCCTTGCTATCCTTACTGTAGACACGGCAGGGTTTTCAAAAAAATAATTCAGAAAAATTCCAAAACAACATAGATGGACACCATAGGGTGGGAGTAGTGTGGAAACTTACTTTTTATGGTGATTTGATATCATTTAGCTAGTTCAATCGATCGATTGGTGAGGGTGTCTGACACACCAGAAAACTCAGATTCTGCCCGAGGAATACCCACTATCATTAGCTTTGTTTCTTCTCTCTAGTTTCCCCGGACAAGATATCATTTATAATCTGACCTGATACCAAAACTAGAGGTGTTTTAGAAGGCATTAGCAGTTGAAATTTTGTAAATATGTCTAATGGCTCTGTTTTAGCAGGGTGGCAAAGTTGAGACTGGTGTAGGGACACTAATATTAGTATTGTTATCGAACGCCTACAAGGTAGTTCGGGCGGCCAGAGCCAGGGGGCACCCCTATCGGAAGCGGACAGTATATAAGCTGTCCTCACCCCCTTGCTCTGGCAGACCTTCTCAGGTCTCTGACTGTATAACATATTGAAAGCATCGAAAGATAATCATATACCGATCGAACCTCATATACCTCAAGGACTAGCTTTATTGTACAGGTGAACGCTAATAAAATCCTGTTTCTTGCATCTCTACATGAAAACTGCAGTTCGAGTCCTTATTTAATCGAATTACCTAAAGACGAACTCTACACTGGTGCCGTGACCAGGATTTTATGTAGGAGATAGCGGACTGACCCTGGCAGAGGCTCAGTCAAGGAACGGGGGGGATGAAGGATCGGGAACCGAGCTGGAAGATGGGGAATTGGACTACACAGTCGCCCAAATAAATGAAATCTGGGATATTGCCTCTCGAATGCATACTCCAGAGAATAAAAAAGGTCGAAAGAGGAGTCTGATTTTTCGAACTCCGGGAGAATTTCCTCCTCCCAGGACGGTGCCGAATACCAATCCGTTCAGAGGGAACCCATGGGCGGACATGCTTCCCTCCGAACCGAACCTCGGACATATGGAACGAGACTTGTCTAGAAGAGGTCGACAGGTCCCTGATTATGACGCCTACTGCGAGAAATTGAAAGCAGAAGAGGAGTCAATGAGGGATCGGCATACAGCCATGAATGAGGATTTGATCCGATTGGCCCACGAAAAAGCAAGGGTCATCGCACAGAACCAGAAGGAAGCTGCGGAATTGAGTGAAGTAAAATCCAGAATCCAAGCGGATAGGAAATATATAAGTGAACAGTTGGCTCTCGAAACTTCTCAGTTGGCCAAGGTCCAACAGAAAGTGAAGACTGCTCAACACAGTCTGACCGAGGAGCAAGCACAACTCCAGAAAGAGAAGGAAGAGGCTCGCCGAAGTCGTGATCTTCGGGATACCTATGAAAGCGAGATCGAACGACAATCCAAAAGGGTCAAGAAAATCAAGGCTGATTACTCAAAGGAAGAGAAAGCCGGCGAGGCCCTGCGGGAACAGTTCGAGCAAGAACGAGAGGCGTTGAAGCAAGCTCGAATCGACATGAAGGCTGACCTCGAAAATATTCAGAAAAAGAAAGATGAGATCAATGATACCTACTTGGCCTATCAGAGTCAGATAGAAGAGATCCGCAAAGAAGAAGAGACTAGGCGCCAGGAACCAATGAATGAGGGAGCCAAGCTGCCTAAACATGTTGCATCCACACCTAGTCCGATATTGACTACGGTAGATCCCATCGAAACACGGGGGGTTGTTTCGGAAGGAAAGTATGAACGAACCCAGGGAGGGACTGTCCCGAATGAGACTTATCGTAAGGTCACGTATGGGGGAACTGAGGAGAAAGAGATCTCTAGCACCCATGATCTGACGAGTGAGGCCCCACCAAAACGAATGAACCACAGTTACGGCTCTCTGCATCCTTTTGCGGACGACACGCTGGCAGGACATAACTATATGGTGCCACCACCACCGGTATATAATATAACCTACCAGTATCGGGCACCATTGCCCGGAGCCGGATCGAACGAAGGACATCAGTCCTATAATGAAGGGGGAGGATCGATTCCGAGCAGAGGGGCAAGTGGTGCTCCGAGCCCTGGAACGAATCCGGGAGGAGGAGCCAGACCTGTGCCGAACCCTGGTTCGTACGGAGGTTACCCCCCCAGTCCTGAACGAACTCAGCCAAATCCAAGAGGAGGGGCACCCAGACCAGTCCCTGCTCCGAGGAGGTTGACAAAACGATCATCTATGGGCCCGAGGGTTGCTGCCATAGTAGAATCCGATCCTTGTATACAAGGAATGGGGATAGACTGTTGCAGTCGGACCCGGGAAGATGAGTCGGAAATAATGGAATGGAGCCGGAGGCAGTCTGATAGACTGGTATGGAGTCAGAACAGTGCCCGGAAGCCTGTTCGAACTCCCCGGCGGTTCAATGGAGAGAATTGGAAGGAAAGCTACCAAGACTTTTGCGACGATAACCGTTATCATGGGTGGGACAAGGAGGCTTCCTTGGGTCCTCTGATTAAATGGTTGAGCGAAGGTCCGGGACGCATAGCTGTAGATGATTGGCGAGAAACGTATGGGGAGGATGGAAACTATGACCAATTGGTAGCAGCCGCCACACACATCTTTGGGGTGCTGTCCGCGAACGATCCTTGGTCGGAATTCCAGGTACGAACACAGAAACCAAAAGAGTCTCCGAAAGTATTCGGACTGGAGCTTCAAAGATTGTTGCAAAAGGCTCGACCTTATTGGAGACGGGATGATGAATATTTCTTGGATGAACTATTCACACACTTCATAAAAGGACTGAGGGACCCGTCCCATGCGGAACTCGTCCAGAAGGAATGGGGGCGAGGATCCTCAATGGTGGACTTCTTTTTGGCTATCGATCAGCACGAAAAGAAGAAACGACTACTTTCTGGGTTCGTACCCAACCAAAGAGTGGCGTCTGCACATACGGCCGCTCCAGAAGAAAGTGATTCGGACGATGGTTCGGAGGAGGAAAGAATTGCAGCGATAGGGGGAGATAAGTGGGATCGGAAAAATCGGTGGAAGAAAAATGGTAGTAAACCACCTGAGAAAGAGAAGCCAGTAGAGGCAAGCTCTAAGCCCATCCCTACTCCCCAGGTAGGAGCGTCATCAGAGAATGAGAAACGGTTAATGGCCATGATGGAAGAAATGAAAGGATTGTTGGACTACCAGAAACGACTGAAGCTAGATCGAGCAACGGTGAAGTGTTTTAGGTGCCAGGAGACCGGACATTTCGCAGCCGAATGTACGGCCGAGAAACCAGTTTGGAGAGAAAGAAAGAGAGAGGAGGCGGGAAATTAGAGGGGGTTGTCCGTGAAGGCAAGCGCCCCGGATAAAGTATGCCAGGATACAATCCATACGAACGCGATTGAGGAGTCTGTAATGTATCCGCCCAGCAGCATGGGAAATGCTGATGAGCCGAAAACATGTGGGGCTGGGGGTATTGGTGAGACAGTTGCCATGGAGAGCAAAGAAGGGAAACCGATCACCAATAGAGAGGAAGGTTGGGTAGAAGAACTATCCAGGATCGGGGGGATCCGCCTTCCCCAAGGACATCCGTGTCTGGAGTATTTGAAAGGATTCGGATTCAACTTTGACATGACAGACGACATCAAGAGGTTCGCAAGTAATCCCTCTATGATGGGAGGAAAGAGATGGTATGTGTCCGTATCTGTAAACGGCAGAATGGGAGAATTTTTGTTGGATACCGGAGCTAGCCACTCCGCTATGTCGAAAAGATTCTACGATCTGGTGTCGAACATGGATGATGACCTCACAACGAGGGTAAATGCATGTGCGGCTGATGGGAGCAAGATACGAACGTTTGGTAGAACTTGTATGATCATCTTGGTGGGTGGTAGGGAATATGTCATTTCCCCTACTATCGCTGGGATAGAGGATGATGGTATCATTGGGATGGATTTCGCTTCCTTATATGGGGTAAAATTGGACCCCGTCACTGGAATGTTGAAAGTAAATCGTCCCTACAAAGACAGGATACAATGCCTGGCAAGAGAGGTTAGTGGAGTAGCGAGTGTGGTACAGACGGTAAAAATACCTCCCGGAATGGCATGTGATGTGTTAATAGCCTCCAGTAGGATGAAGAGGGGCGTTCCGGGGGTTTTCGAACCTAATGTGACAGTGTTGGGAAAGAAGGGGTTGGAATCGGCCGACACCCTGATAGGCAACATAGCATGGGGGGTGGCCCCTATAACGAACCCGGGTTCGAAAACCATTTATCTAGAGAAAGGCACTGTAGTAGGAGAAGTGATATCCGCGGAAGCGGTCACCAGTAGCCTTGAGAATGGAAGTGGACTAGTCCCGAACAATGAAGAAATGGAAGAAGGATTGAAAAAGTTAATAGAGGGATCCGGAGTAGAGACGGAAGAACAGAGAGAAGCCCTGAGGGAGATGTTAACTAAGTGTAGTTCAGCCTTCGCGCGGCCTGGAGAGCCGTTGGGACGAACGGACCGAGTCCTACACTCAATTAACACAGAAGGGGCAAATCCAGTAAAGATACCATATAGACGTCTCCCGCTAGCAAAGAAAGTGGTGGCGGAAGAAGAGATTACGAAGATGTTGGCAGAGAGGGTAATAACTCCGAGCACCAGTCCTTGGAGTAGTCCAGTATGTATGGTAACAAAGAAGGATGGGAGTATCCGATTCTGTATAGACTACCGAAAACTGAATGGCTTGACTAAGAAGAATTCGTATCCGCTCCCCCGGATAGATGAGACCATTGATTCCCTCGGAGGAAATAAATGGTTTTGTACGATTGATTTGCAGTCTGGTTATTGGCAGGTGGGCATGAAAGAAGAAGACAAAGAGAAAACTGCGTTTTCGAGCCATGTAGGGTTGTTCCAGTATAACGTGATGCCATTCGGACTCTGTAATGCTCCGGCCACGTTTGAAGCAATGATGGAGACTTTACTGAATGACTTATTGTGGAAGAAATGTCTAGTATATCTGGACGATGTGATCATATTCGGAAAGACATTCGAGGAATGCCTGGAGAACTTGAAGTTGGTGTTGCAGCGAATAATCTCGAATGGATTAAAGCTGAAAGCTAAAAAGTGTAACATGTTTCAGAAAAGTATTAACTATCTAGGACGGA
Source organism: Harmothoe impar (assembly GCA_947462335.1). Lineage (NCBI taxonomy): Eukaryota > Metazoa > Annelida > Polychaeta > Phyllodocida > Polynoidae > Harmothoe > Harmothoe impar. The sequence goes on from OX381713.1 coordinate 71,760,750, forward strand.
TCATCTCAACAGATGGGGTGAAAGCTGATCCGGAAAAGGTTAAGACGGTAACAGACTGGAGCATTCCTAAAGGACCGAAAGAAGTAAGATCCTTCCTAGGATTTTGTTCTTATTATAGAGATTTCTTACCAGGATACTCCCGGATAAGTTATCCAATACAATGTCTGTCGCACTGGACCCCGGGGAGACGTAAGGAGAAGTTTCCATGGGGGAAAGAACAAGGGGAATCATTCGAACTGATTAAACGGTTGTTCGTGGAAACACCAGTTTTGAAATACCCCACTGCGGATGGTCATTTCATATTAGACACTGATGCGAGCAATGAAAGTATAGGGGCTGCTTTGTCTCAAGTCCAAGATGGGAAAGAGGTTCCAATCGCATTTGCAAGCAATACAATGAGTAAGGCACAAAGGAATTATTGTACGACAAAGAGAGAATTATTGGCAGTGGTAGTATATACTAAGAAATATAAGCACTTCTTGTGGGGATCTGATTTTACTTTACGTACGGATCACTCCTCCCTGCGGTGGTTATTAAACTTTAAGGATGCAGAAGGTATGATAGGACGGTGGTTAGCACACCTATCCGAGTTCGGATTGGACCATAGCCAAATTCAGCATAGAAAGGGGGCTAAGCATGTAAACGCTGACGCGTTGTCGCGAATCCCGGTGAGGAAGTGTCAGAATGACGGATGTGATGATTGTGGGAAGCATAATGCCGTGTTGGCAGGAGTCCGAAAGCCTTTTAGAGATCTCGAACCCGTTATACTAGAATGGGACGAGAACTCCATTAAGGGCTTCCAGGAGAGAGATGCGAATAGTATCCGTCTGAAGATGTTACTTATAGAAGGAAGGATCCCGAGTCGGCCAGCAGTATCGTTGGAGAATAGGGAGATGAGGCGACTAATAGCTCAATGGACAGAGTTAGAAGTGGTGAATGGACTGATCTATAGGTGGAAGACGAATGCGTTGGGAAATAAGTCGAGACAGATCTTTATTCCTACTGCCATGCGAAGGGATATAATGTTCTTTTGCCATGGGCATCGGACCAGTGGCCATTTTGGGAGAAAACGGTCTCTGGAAAGGCTGGCTAGAATGTATTACTGGCCAGGTATGAGTACGGATCTGTTGAGATGGATAGACACTTGTCCGAAATGTTGTACGAGCAAGCCCGGACCTGGGTTGGGTAAAATGCCCTTAACCCAGGAACTGTTTGGAGTAAGGTTCGCAAGAGTGGCAGTAGATATAATTACAGGATTTGTGACAACTCCGGAAGGAAATACATGTATGATGGTAGTAACGGATTACTATACGAAGTATACGAAGGTATTCCCAATGAAGGATCATAAAGCAGCAACTTGTGCTAGAATGTTAGTGAAGGGATGGATACTGTACTTGGGAGTGCCTCTGATGTTGCATAGCGACCAAGGGAGAGAGTTCGAATCGAATCTATGGCAGGAAATGTGTCATCAATTGGCCATTTGCAAGACCCGAACCAATCCGTATCGACCACAGAGTGATGGTCAGGTGGAAAGATTCAATCGTACCCTGATACAGGTCCTGAAGAGTTTAGTAAATCAAGAGATGGATGATTGGGATGAGCAGTGTGACTTTGTTTGCCATGCTTATAATAGCACGGTACATGCGAGTACGAACTGCTCTCCGAATCTGTTAGTATTCGGGGAGGATCTGATTATGCCAGCGGACCTAGTGTTCGGAGTAGTGGGTATGAATCCAGATGTCCCGTGTCAGATCATGTTTGTGGAAGCGTTGAAGGAGCAATTCCGGAAGGCGTACGAATTAGTAAGAAAGGAATTAGGAAAGACAGCTAAATGGCAGAAAGTGGGCTATGATACTAACCTAAAGGTTCGGCGGTTTGCGGTAGGGGACTTAGTAGCGAGATACCACGAACCTCTGGTTGGCATCAAGCTGAGAGATAATTGGGATGGTCCGTGGAGGATTACCCAGAGAGTAAGTGATGATACAGTCCTGATGAGAGATACCTTCGGGAGGAATCAGAAATCGAATGTGGCCCGGTTGAAACCATGGAAGGGGAGAGAGTACTCCTCGGAAATGTTCAAAATGGGACAGGAAGAAAAAGATGAGATGAAAAGGGATTTAGATAGAGTAATCGAGAAGAGGGGCCCGGGTAGGCCCAGGAAAGTGAAGAAGGAAGCGGTGCAAATTAAAGCATCTCCAAAAAGATCGGAGAAAACAAAGAATGTCTCGGCAGGTGTAGACAGGAAGAGAAGGACTGTCCCCTCTGTGGCTAAGAGGGAACGGGCGAAAACCTCTCCGAATGTCAGGTGTAAGGAGAATCCAGTAGGGGTTCGTCGCAGCCCTAGGTTGAGGGTGAGGGGTGCTGTTACCTAACCTGAAACACAACGATGTAATCAGTTAAATATTGTCATAATTACCGGGGCAACCGGGTAATTCGTCTTCTATGTAGGAATGATCACGATAAAAGTCAGAGATCCAACAAACTTACCTGTGAATGTGCTAGTGGGTAATGGACGGATAATCCGGCGGATTAGTAGTTGCTATCCGTATTTAAATCCATAATGACCCGAGATGAATTCGACAGGGCGGTGAGGATATCAGTGCTATAATTACCTGATCGTAATGCGTGACGCGCGGGAAGGATGAATGGTTGTTTATATTTTTGCAAGCGCGGGAAACCGAAGTCTCGCCGAATGCGCGGTATCTCGCGAGACCAACGCGCGTGCGCAAAGGTCGACGCGGGTCAGCAATCCGCCATATTTGTTTACGGTTCGCCGGACAGAGCAAGGGGAAGCGTATCAGAGCACAAAAGCGAGGAGATAAAGACTGATTGAAAGTGAACTCGGTGAATAGCAGGTGGGTGAAGTCGCCAGGATCCCGTAGAAAGGGTCCTGGTACCTGTCATTCCGTTATAAACGAGTGAAAGAACTTTTTGAGTGTCACGATGGCTTCGGCGTCTGGCTCTCATTCCGAACGATCGGCCCTCGACGAGGTGTCCGAAGCATTTATGGAGACCGAGGCGATGTCGCCAGTAACCAAGAACGAAGAAAGTGCATTGAATGAGGATATTTCCGAAGCAGAGGATGTTATGGGAATGGAGATTGAGGAAATCCTGGAACGATCGGAGGAGCCGCTGCTCGAACCGAATCTGGATGGATTTAAATCGAGGTACGACGGTCGGGAAGTTCATATTCACGACCGGATCCTAGAAGGAGACCGAAAGTGTTGGGACGCAACCACTAGGGACTGCGTTCGGCACTTCCTATCCCCGACAGAATACGCAGCACTGCCATCCGAATGGCTGCTGTTTTACAATCGGACTGAGGCTGGACTGCAAGTGAGTCAGTCGTTCCGGAGGGCGATGTTCGATTGCGAAATCGCATATCGGCAGAATCGCCTTCCGAACCTACCACATGTATTGACTGACCATACTGGAATGGGGGTGACCGGAATGGATACCGCGGGAGAGGTATTGTACCGGGAACCCGATATGGAGAAAGAACCCAGGACTGCAGAGGACTGGGTAGAACGAGCGGAGCATCCGGGCACCCCGAGGCTCTACACTCTGGATGGAGACGAGTTGCTTCGTCGACTGGAAGAGTGTTCCGAGCCGGAGGAAAAGTTGAACGGAATCATCAGTACGATGATTCGAGAGGGGACCTATGCCACTAGGGCATATGTTCCCGGGGAAGAGGAAGAGCTGAGCTCTGCTCAACATAAAGAGCGGTTGGCATCTATCCGAAAGGGTAAAGCCATCCTGAAGGCCGCCAAACAAAAGGGCAGTTTATCAACCGGGAGTGAAACCGAGGGAGAGGAAACGCCAAAGAAAACGAAAGTTAAAGGAGTGAAGGGAAGAGCAAAGAAAAAGTCTCTGACCGACACCGAATCTGACAGTGATCAGGGTGCCTTCACACCGGTCCTGTCAGCGAAAGAAAAGAAGAAGTTGAAGGAAGCTAAGAAAGACATAAAAATGACTGTGCCTCCGAAAGTGATTGCCAAAGTCACAGAGGTAGTAGGCAAGAAAGATCCTTCGAGTGATAACCCACTAAAAGGACGAATGGCGGCCATACAGGCTGCTGCCACTGCTAAGGTCGGCAATATAATTAAAGGAGTGACTAAGAAGCCAGCAAAAAGGAGTGAACCCGAAGATAGTCCGGACGACGAGTCTGGACCGGACTCGGGTGCCGAACCTCCGGAAACCGATCCGGATCCAACTGCACAGGATCCGGAGGAGCAGATGGAGGTTCCGAATGAGGAGGACCCAGAGGGGGAAGAAGAAGGAGAGGGTAAAGAGGGGTCGAAGAATGATGAAGAACGAGAAAGAGAACAACGAATCTGGAGGAACAGTGAGGCGAAGTTCGCACACTTCATTCCGGGTTCGTTCGAAGAATGTGCGAAGGGCAAGAAAGCTTACGGTTGCCCCGAACCCCGTAATATGAATGACGAAAGCGATGACGAGGATTGGATTCGGGAAACCGAAGACGATCCCTTGCCATCAGATTTCTATCTAGAATGGTTCAAACAACTGACCAAATATCCTGAAGGCTACTACATAAGAGACCAGAAGTCGAAATTGCGCTGGGCCTACTTATGTTGGTATCAGAAAGACGGTGAGCGATATTGTCCGTTCACCATTTGTATAGAAGAGAAAGGAACGGACAGGACATATCCGACAGCAATGCGGTTCCTGAGACATCTATGCGAACGGCACTTCCACCACACGGTGGTGTACGAATGTGCCAATTCGAAAGGGCAGCGGGATAGCGCAACCTGCAATGGTTGCGTTACTCCCAGAAGGGGTGTGATGCTTCGACATCTGAAGTTTTGCCACAGCCCCGGACTGAGTGCAGCACGCGAGAAAGTAGTGAGTCTGCACGATAAAGTGATGACAGAATATAATAAAATGATCCCTTCGGACTTTAAGCACATCGGCGTGAAGACAGATTCGTTCTGTAATGTGCACGAGTCCACGAAGGGCAAGCTATGTGCGAGAGTTGCCCTAGTGAGAGCTAGAGGTAAATTTCAGATGAAGAACGAACTCTTCTCTAGAGTGTGTGAATGGAGGGGTGATCCACCCAAGGCAAAAATTGACGAGAAGAGGCGGGCTAGCCGCAGTCCCGCAAGTGTCAGAGGAAAGAAATCTCGGTCTGATTCTCCGGAAACCCCGGAGTTTAAGAAGCCACTGGCTGTGGCTCGTGACTCGAGATCTACACAACAGAAACGGAAAGATTCGACTGTATATCAGTCGCCAATGAGTGGGAGGTCAGACTCACGTCCGTCCTCGTCAGCAAGTTCGGCTTCGGCCTCAGCATCAGCGTCAGCCTCGCAGAGTGATCCTACACCTGCTTGGTTCGACCGGAAAGAACCGACCCGTGGGCCGGAGACTGATGAATTCCCCGAATTGAGTGCACAGAAGGTTCCGGAACGTGTCGAACCTGCATTGACTCAGATTCCGGACAATAGGCCCCGACTGAGCACGAGACCGGTGGAGCTATATTTTGATCCGAATGACAAAGTGGTGTGCGTCCAAGCCCAGCAGGCAGTGGACGACTTCCAGGAGACTCAGAGGGAATTGGCTGTCCGATACAACCAGGGGGTGGCGAACTTGTTTGCCCGCTCTCTGGTCGAACAGGAAGCCAAGACACGAGCGTCCCTGGAGAAAGATAACGAGGTGCTTCTGGCCGCCGAAACGACTAAAATACGGAACGAAGCCAAGCTAGCCGCATCCCGGACGGCTTTGGCTCAGAAACGGCTACAAGAGTCAAATGACCGAAATGAGGCTATGAACGTCAAGTTCCAGCAAGTATTTGGAGTGTTCTTGGACGAGTGGGATGGCACCCGCGAATCCGCTCTGGAGCTGCTAAAGAATCAGAGCGAGGAGGGGTGAGCCCACGAGTTGAGAGTGAGAAAACATGAGTGACCTTGACATTCGAATGAGAACGAGTTAGTGTAGTATGAACGTCTACTGAATTCGAACAACAGTAACCGGAGTACGCAGAAGGAATACGGTGACCAGACATCGGAAGAGGAGAGCACCACTCACCCGTTCGGAAGAACGTTTCTGTTCAGCTAGAACAGAGACAGCAGTACGATAACGAAGAGGAGAGCACCACTAACCCGTTCGAATGAACGTGCCTGTTCAGTTCGGGACAGGACGGCTGTTGAAGAGGAGAGCACCACACACCCGAGTCCTTCCGAAAGGATGGTACTTCGTGCCTAACCAATGTAAAAAAAGGTTAGGATGGCTGCCCGGATCTTCAGTTTTTTTGTTCCTGTTTTGTTTTTTTATCATGAGAGATGTCAAGTTGTTCTAGTCGCTAATCTATATATGATTGTATGTATACTATACTTGTGTCCTTAATAATTCGAAATGTGTCTAGCCGTTCGGATAAATTACCACCTATGTAAATAATATTAGTTTTGTATATTATTATATACCCTACTGTGTTCACGACGTAACATAACGCTTTACTAAAATAAACTCAGTTCTATGAGTTTATATAATATTGTACATATATTTAAACAAAGTAAGCGTATGTAATGTCTGGGGGGGGTGGTGTAGGGACACTAATATTAGTATTGTTATCGAACGCCTACAAGGTAGTTCGGGCGGCCAGAGCCAGGGGGCACCCCTATCGGAAGCGGACAGTATATAAGCTGTCCTCACCCCCTTGCTCTGGCAGACCTTCTCAGGTCTCTGACTGTATAACATATTGAAAGCATCGAAAGATAATCATATACCGATCGAACCTCATATACCTCAAGGACTAGCTTTATTGTACAGGTGAACGCTAATAAAATCCTGTTTCTTGCATCTCTACATGAAAACTGCAGTTCGAGTCCTTATTTAATCGAATTACCTAAAGACGAACTCTACACTACTTTAAAAAACTCGGGCAGAAATGACCGTGCGAGCGGCTGGCCGTCTCGTGAACCCTGCCATGCCTACTTACTGTGTTCATGTAGTATGGACTGTAGGGTACCCTTCTACACTATAGTGTTACATCATGACATGTCATGTTTACAAGTATTGATTGACAATTAGACAGAGGTAAAGGTAATTTAACTAAGTGCCCCCTGGGACCCACCTGGGGTAGCAGATCAGCACATGTTCATTACTGTAATGTGCTAGTCGTCACTATCATGAACTACCTGAGATATCATGTACATGTAACATTTGTAGACATCATGTGTTATGATTGAAATTCTTTTATTTATGCTGAAAACCTATAGGCAAATATGTGCCTGTAGTTATTGGATCTCCAGTTGAAGGTTTATAAATTTCACTTTTACATGAGTAGCTTCCATTCTAAGTAAAATCTGGCTCAAGGCCATTACTTATGATAATATAATGTTTTAGGAGAAAAACCTTGTTTGTGATGCACCAACACAGTGCCAGCCATTTACTTATTAACTAAAGTTTTATCCATTACCTAGACCTGTGACTTACGGCGTGTTTTCTGTTGTTGCAGGTAAGATGCCCCTGGTGTGGTGGTTAGAGGCGGGAGGTGAAACAATGCACACATGTAGTGTCACATGAAGGTAAAACAAGCAGCACTTCCATCTTAGACATGGGGTAACAAGTTAGCACGTTAACTTCTCAGTGTCCCCTCTCCAAGTAAACTTACACACCACCAAACAATTGTACTTTTTAGAACCCTTTTCTTTGTGTGCCTTGATGGACACTAGGGGCGGTAGTGAAATTATTATGTACTTAAGATGTAAAGATTGTTATAAACATACGGGGTCAGATGTTACTACCGTATCAAAGAACACCCCCTTAGGCGCATGATGAGGGAAGACCATTTTTCTATGAATGACTGTACCTGTGCCTAAGTGAAAATAAAACCTTACAAACTTGAAACTTGAACTTGAAATCTAAAAAAGAGCTTGTTTGTAAGTCATGATGCACCAATTTTTAAGGTTTGAAGGGTTTTTATTGCCAAATCACAAAAATTACAATTCGTGGTATATATTATGACAATAAATGGTGATGCCTTGTCAATCATATTAATACTTCAGATTGTTATCACATATTGGATGATAGAATGGACATGTATACAGTGTTGAAAAGATGAGGTATTTCAGTATATGTACACAAAGTTATAAATAAACAGTATTAATAGAGAAATAAATATATACACTATATACAACAAATCGGGAAGATTATTTAACTGAAAATAATAATAATAGGGAGTAGAACTTTTTATGATAATTTTCAACACAAGGTAGGATCTTATAGTATCAGAGCATGTAGTTTTTGTTCTATGCCGTGCATATCTGAACACAATGTCCGCAAGGACATGTATTACTACTCTGCAATAGACAAACTCACAGATTATGGCGTCACAGATAGAAAGGTCTTTCGATTTTTGACAATCCAAGCTTGCCAGGAAAAAGTCATCATAACTGCTTCCATGTTTCGCAAGAATCGCCGTGTGGCCATTATTACAACAATAGGGCTATCATATAGCGACCCTGAAATTTGCCTGGAGGCTGTCGTTATAACAGCGTCCTAGACCAAACTGGGCCACTCGTCCTGTGACAAGTCATTCACAACAACACTCTCACTGGGATTTTTGTTTTGTACTTCCAAATTAGCCAGTGCCCTAATTCTTTTCTTGAATGTTAATTTGTCCTTACTAGTTTGGTACCAATCTCCAAGCTTATCCCACAATTCCACTCCTCTGTACAATGGTGATTTTGTATAGCCTGCATTTCTAGCTCTAGGTACCAAAAATTTTATTTTCTTATCAGACCTTAAGCCATCACGTCTAGGCCTCAAATCTAACATATTTTCATTATGTGACAGTTTATACATATAAGTTAACAGCAATTCCTGCCGTCTTCTCCTGAGAGAAGGCAGTTTGGACAGCTTATACATTTCATCTTCCTTTAAGTGCCTACCCTTGTAACAAACTTTTAAACCCCTTTTTTGCATCCTATCCAATTTTTTTAACAACCCTCCATTGGCACCTTCATGGCAGAAACTGCTGTAATCGAATACACTCATTATTGTAGCTTTATAAACTAACACAGCCGCATATTCAGTTTGGACATCCCTGAATTTACCGAATCTAAAGAGTTTGTGATTGACCTTACTGGTAAGTTCCCGCATGGCAGGGGCAAGGCTTAGGGCACTATCTATCTTTAAACCTAAGTATTTATAACAATCCACCGTTTCTAGTGGCATGTTATCTAAACAAAACTTTATGCCCCTCACTTTAGGTAGCTTTTGAGTGGAACCATACCATGCGATCTTACTTTTATCAACATTTAAAGTTAACCTTTTATCCACAAACCAATGAGACAGCGAATCTAATGTGATATTCATACGTTCCTCTATTAAATCAATCCTATTTGCTGAATGGAAAACTACTAGGTCATCAGCATAAATGTAATGTCCAGCAGTACCTAACACATGGCTGACATCATTGATATAAATAATAAACAATAAGGGCCCTAAAACGGAGCCTTGAGGCACCCCATAGCGTACACTACTAGAACTGGACTGATATGATCCTATTTTTGTATATTGTTCCCTCCCAGTGAGATAGCTCATTAACCAATTTAGAACACAATCATGTAGTCCCAAGGTGCCGAGGATTTCTATCAAGTAGCCATGGTGTACACTGTCAAAAGCCTTTTTAAGGTCAAGATAACAAGCAGCAGTTAAATGTCCTCTGTCCCTGTTTTCATACAGATTATTCAGAAATTTGAAGATTGCATCCCCAGTCCCCCTGCCTTGCCTATAGCCAAACTGTTTATCAGTAAGAAAATTATCCTTTTCCAGAACTTCACTCAAGTGTATATGCATGAGCTTTTCTGCAATTTTCGAAGGCACAGGCAGTAGAGAGATAGGTCTCCAGTTTGTAATCTGGCGCTGATTACCAGCTTTAGGTATAGGACTAACTCTAGCTGTCTTCCAATTCGTTGGAAAAATACCTTGATCAAAGCTTAATTGATACAACCAAGTCATCTGGTCTAGTAGAAATCTCAAGGCAGTCTTCAAAACATCACATCGCACCCCTTCAATACCAGAAGTCTTGTTGATATTAATCTCACTAAAGAGTATATCTACAAGACACCTGTTAACCACAATGTTAGGATAAATACTGTCTACTGGTTCCTTAAAGATAATTCTCTCGGGATTACCTTTATCCGTCATGGTATCTGAAAGGACCTTTCCTATATCTGAAAAGAAGTCATTAAGATACTGTACAGAATCCAATTTAGTTTTCATGAAACCGTCTTGTCCTATTAATAAAGGTGGTTCCACAGAAACCTCAGGCTTCATCACGTTATTGATAATGCGCCAAAATTTCTTTGGATCATCCTTAGTCTCATTGAGGGAACTCATGATATAATCAGCTTTTGCAGTAGTGATCGCCTTGTTGATTCGACACCTCAATTTTTTTGCTATTATTAAATAGCGTTCTTTTTTCGTTTTAAGGAAGGTATTGACAGCATCTTCTCTTTCCCTAATTAGACCCAGAATGTCAACAGTCATCCATTTGTTGCGCTTATCAACCACATCAACCTCTTCCCAAGGACAATTTGCATCCAAAAATTCAAGAATATGATTTAGAATGAACATCCATGCCACATCAGGATCCCTGAAAGTGTAAAACTCTTCCCAGTCTGCCTCACTAAGCCAATCCTTGAATAGCTCAATGTCAAAGTATTTGTAATTGCGTATACGCAATGATTTTTTCAAATATTCAATTTTTAGCTTAGTTTTGACACAATAGACTGGTAGATGGTCACTGACCAAAAAGTTTAGAACACCTGACGACATATCTCCATTATAGGAGGTTAGAATATTATCCAGGCAAGCAACGGATTTCCCAAATGGGCGCGTACACTGATGAATTAATTTGTGATAACCTCTGAATTTACACAAGTCACTAAGCGCCACACTTGACGGAATTCCTTCCTTTAAAGTATTTATGTTAATATCTCCAAGTAACCATTGTTCAGTACTGTTCTTGTCAGACAATTTCATCAGTTTTTTTACATGTGAAAAGAAGTTCTCCAAATTACCTCTAGGTTGTCTGTAAAGAGTTACAATCTGTAACTTAGTGTCATTTTTCAGAGTCATATCTATCACAAAACACTCAAGGTCTTTAGTATTTATACATAGGTCTTTTCTAATGACAACTTCACAGTCTAAATCATCTCGTATATAAACAACAATACCGCCTCCTTTTTTGTGCGCTCTATCCTGCCTGAACAGCTTCATGCCATCCCAATTTATCAGATCGTCGTCATATTCAGGATGTAACCATGTTTCACTCATGGTCACAATATCTGTACCGTCCAGCTGATCAAAGATGTCTTGTCTTTTTTTATACATGCTCCTTGTGTTTAGATGTACCAATTTTAGTCCTCCCATTCTCAAAAAATCATATACTCTAGTAGTCGTCATTCCCAATCACAAATAAAGACAAACAATGAATGTACAAAAAATTAAATATATACACAAAATAATAAATAGTAGGCCCTAGTTTACCAAACCAGAGCCCAGACCACCTCATGCAGATCTCACAACTTAATGTTCTGCAAGAGGTTTGTGATAGAGAGCAGCTCTACGTTGGTTTGAACAAATCTAGGAATTAGGGACTTTACCCCAGGATTGATCATTTCAGGAATCATTCGAATCGTCATTCAAATGTCCAGTTACAAAAAAAAGAAATAGAAGTAAAAGGGACCATGTTTACCCTTGTTTTACTAACCATATTTTTAGTTATAGTTATAAAATAATCTGCCAATATATATTTATTGTAGGGAAAAAAACAACACATGGTAAGCCCAGGGTGAATATTAAAAAAGATAAGATAAGATAGAATGACATACAGATATACACTATGATATAACAGCATGATCACCTACTCACATGCGGGGGAGAACATAAGGTTACAGGGAGATAAGTGATTAACTTTTCCCTTTAAAAAACACAATAACAAATAGTTACTCACGAGTGAGTAATCCAATATTAAATATAAGAAATATAAGAAATATTTGTGGGAACAACAAGATGTAATAGATAAGTCAGGTTAAATTGAAATCAATCAAATTAGATTAAGTTACTCTAAATTACTAAATTACTGACCGAGAAAAACAAACAAACACAACACAACACGGAACTATATGTAGCAAGAAACGGAACATTATTATTATTTCATAAATCAGCCTCACATCACAGCGATACATTATCAGTAATACAGCCAAATTATGACAAATATTTAACGTAGTTTGCAATAACAATTGTTCTTTTTCAAATCATAAAATTAAAGTCACCAGGTCTATGAGAAGCAGTCTTATATGACAAATGTCTCGAATGTCAAAAATATGAATACCTGAACAAGAATAACCATTACTGATCAAATTTACCAAATGCATTATCTATAGATATCTTAGTAATATACACACTCAAACACAGTCTTAGAACAATCAGCATCATGATAACCGTATATCAACCCAAGAATACTCGACTACCCATCAGAGAGGATGCAACCTTCATGCCCTCTTTTTTCATTTTTCAATCATGATCATTATTTTTGTAGTCTCTTAATAATAGACAGAATCAAGTAAGTCATAAATTATGCAGTAATACGCATCAATTGTTTCAAAAAAAAAAAAAATAGACAAGTGATTATATACTCAAAAAACCATTATGTGGGTGAAACAATGCAGCATCTGTGACAACCTTGGCTGAAGTCATTATAACTTCTGCCCGACTGTGCCGCTGTTGACTGGTACAACCCTTGGGGAGTGTATCAGGGAGGAGTATAACTGGATTAAAGCACTATGCTCCCCTTAGAGAGTTAAGTAGAGTGCATCCACCTTTGCCTATAGCGGTAGATGTGCTGCGGGTGTGTGTACGGTGTTGGCTCCCACCGTGCATGAATCAGCCGATGAAATATGTATTGTATAAAAGAGGAGTAAGATGGGAAGGTAAAAGGTAGCCATCGCTGTGTGACCCGCGGGTCATGTCCTTAAAAGCTACTTAACCCTTTAAGGGCAGCATTATTTGTGTCTGAATGATGCACATATACAGCGCTACTCACCAGTGCTGCATTCCCGCACCATGCAGACCCCACAGGGTTGATACCGTAAATTCTCGCGTAGAAGCCGCGGCTTGTACGCGAGTCAGACTCAGCTTTCTTTTGATACCAAACATGCCTATATAGGGTGCGGCTTATACGAGAGTTTTTATTAGTATACTACAGTACCAAAATCGCAATATTCAGACCCCCTCTGCGGCTTATATAATTTGTCAAACTTAGGGGTGCAGCTTATACGCGAGTTAGGCTTATACGCGAGAATTTACGGTACTATGATGAAAGTTTGCCATGATCCAACTGCTGAGCAGTGCTGTGTGCTCTGTATATGAGGATACATGGAGCCTTGAGTCATGATGCCCCCCTCACAGGGTCACTGTCAGTGTAAGGTGATGTGGTGGCGGCAAACAGGGTGAGGTCAGGGTGCTGAGAGGTCAGGGCAGGATTAGGTTAGGGGTAAGAGGGCCTTAAAATAGTCACACTAGGAATAAGTCTAAGGAAACATGAAATGAAGTAAAAGAATACATGAATATATTATAAAAAAATATATATATACTTAGACAGCTAAATATATACTGTAGTTGGTCTAGCTCTACTAGTGTGAACGCATGAGAACAAAATACCAGACAAGGTAAATTAGACTTTAATATACAGCGACTTTATTGAAAGGATAACTCTTGAGTATTATTTTACCAGTACAACCAGCAGTTATACAAGGATCAGATCAGGATCACAATAATACAGGGAAGTAACGCTACAACATAGTGTTAAACCCGGAGTGCAGGGTAGTCTTGCCTCAACAGTCCCAAACCTGACTGGCTTCCAATGGGAAGCAGTCCACCTTTTATACACCGCTGTGGGGGTCACCTGACCACACCAGCAGCGCCACCTGGTAGATATAATTATGTAACACGTTTATATAAGTACAACCGAATAGAACCGAAGGTAGTACCAGTACACTACCGTATACAACCGAACTAGAGAACGTCGGTATATGTAACAGACAGACGACACACGTCAAGTAATAAACAAGTTATGTATACAATAAGAACGTGTCGTTTTACATCATAACAACATATAATAGATATACCATGATAACAGTTAGACTCATAGCTAACCCGTTACAATACTATTTCTCAGTTACCAGCCTTAGACAACACAAACACATGTAAAACTGTAAAAAGTCCTCTGCCTTCTCTCCCCAAACATGTCATGTGGCTGCTAGAACACATCAGTATATTCTGTCTTTTGACTATCTTAATGTAGGCTGTAAAAGTCAGATGTAAAAGGCTGTACTTTACAGTAGTACTACGTTGCCGTGACAACCTGTGACGCGTCCCAAGGCCTTGTATCGACGTCCACCAAATCTAATTGTCTACTCTCCGCACTGACTCAATATTCCCTGTAAGCCGTGTTTGCCCCGAGTTAACCCAGTCACTCCTCTCCATCTCCTCCAGACAACAAAGTGACATGACTGGGGGCACACCCCCACACTACACACTGACACACTGAGTGACAACAAAGTGACATGACTGGGGGCACACCCCCACACTACACACTGACACACTGAGTGACAACAAAGTGACATGACTGGGGGCACACCCCCACACTACACACTGACACACTGAGTGTGGTGACATGACTGGGGGCACACCCCCACACTACACACTGACACACTGAGTGTGGTGACATGACTGGGGGCACACCCCCACACTACACACTGACACACTGAGTGTGGTGACATGACTGGGGGCACACCCCCACACTACACACTGACACACTGAGTGTGGTGACATGACTGGGGGCACACCCCCACACTACACACTGACACACTGAGTGACAACAAAGTGACATAACTGGGGGCACACCCCCACACTACACACTGACACACTGAGTGACAACAAAGTGACATGACTGGGGGCACACCCCCACACTACACACTGACACACTGAGTGTGGTGACATGACTGGGGGCACACCCCCACACTACACACTGACACACTGAGTGTGGTGACATGACTGGGGGCACACCCCCACACTACACACTGACACACTGAGTGTGGTGACATGACTGGGGGCACACCCCCACACTACACACTGACACACTGAGTGTGGTGACATGACTGGGGGCACACCCCCACACTACACACTGACACACTGAGTGTGGTGACATGACTGGGGGCACACCCCCACACTACACACTGACACACTGAGTGTGGTGACATGACTAGGGGCACACCCCACACTACACACTGACACACTGAGTGACAACAAAGTGACATGACTGGGGGCACACCCCCACACTACACACTGACACACTGAGTGTGGTGACATGACTGGGGGCACACCCCCACACTACACACTGACACACTGAATGTGGTGACATGACTAGGGGCACACCCCCACACTACACACTGACACACTGAGTGACAACAAAGTGACATGACTGGGGGCACACCCCCACACTACACACTGACACACTGAGTGTGGTGACATGACTGGGGGCAAACACCCACACTACACACTGACACACTGAGTGACAACAAAGTGACATGACTGGGGGCACACCCCACAACACACTGACACACTGAGTGACAACAAAGTGACATGACTGGGGGCACACCCCCACACTACACACTGACACACTGAGTGTGGTGACATGACTGGGGGCACACCCCCACACTACACACTGACACACTGAATGTGGTGACATGACTAGGGGCACACCCCCACACTACACACTGACACACTGAGTGACAACAAAGTGACATGACTGGGGGCACACCCCCACACTACACACTGACACACTGAGTGTGGTGACATGACTGGGGGCACACCCCCACACTACACACTGACACACTGAGTGTGGTGACATGACTGGGGGCACACCCCACACTACACACTGACACACTGAGTGACAACAAAGTGACATGACTGGGGGCACACCCCCACACTACACACTGACACACTGAGTGTGGTGACATGACTGGGGGCACACCCCCACACTACACACTGACACACTGAGTGTGGTGACATGACTGGGGGCACACCCCCCACACTACACACTGACACACTGAGTGTGGTGACATGACTGGGGGCACACCCCAACACTACACACTGACACACTGAGTGACAACAAAGTGACATGACTGGGGGCACACCCCCACACTACACACTGACACACTGAGTGACAACAAAGTGACATGACTGGGGGCACACCCCCACACTACACACTGACACACTGAATGTGGTGACATGACTGGGGGCACACCCCCACACTACACACTGACACACTGAGTGACAACAAAGTGACATGACTGGGGGCACACCCCCACACTACACACTGACACACTGAGTGTGGTGACATGACTGGGGGCACACCCCAACACTACACACTGACACACTGAGTGACAACAAAGTGACATGACTGGGGGCACACCCCCACACTACACACTGACACACTGAGTGTGGTGACATGACTGGGGGCACACCCCAACACTACACACTGACACACTGAGTGACAACAAAGTGACATGACTGGGGGCACACCCCCACACTACACACTGACACACTGAGTGTGGTGACATGACTGGGGGCACACCCCACACTACACACTGACACACTGAGTGACAACAAAGTGACATGACTGGGGGCACACACCCACACTACACACTGACACACTGAGTGTGGTGACATGACTGGGGGCACACCCCCACACTACACACTGACACACTGAGTGACAACAAAGTGACATGACTGGGGGCACACCCCACACTACACACTGACACACTGAGTGTGGTGACATGACTGGGGGCACACCCCCACACTACACACTGACACACTGAGTGACAACAAAGTGACATGACTGGGGGCACACCCCACACTACACACTGACACACTGAGTGTGGTGACATGACTGGGGGCACACCCCACACTACACACTGACACACTGAGTGTGGTGACATGACTGGGGGCACACACCCACACTACACACTGACACACTGAGTGTGGTGACATGACTGGGGGCACACCCCCACACTACACACTGACACACTGAGTGACAACAAAGTGACATGACTAGGGGCACACCCCACACTACACACTGACACACTGAGTGTGGTGACATGACTGGGGGCACACCCCCACACTACACACTGACACACTGAGTGACAACAAAGTGACATGACTGGGGGCACACCCCACACTACACACTGACACACTGAGTGACAACAAAGTGACATGACTGGGGGCACACCCCACACTACACACTGACACACTGAATGTGGTGACATGACTGGGGGCACACCCCCACACTACACACTGACACACTGAGTGACAACAAAGTGACATGACTGGGGGCACACCCCACACTACACCCTGACACACTGAGTGTGGTGACATGACTGGGGGCACACCCCCACACTACACACTGACACACTGAGTGTGGTGACATGACTGGGGGCACACCCCCACACTACACACTGACACACTGAGTGACAACAAAGTGACATGACTGGGGGCACACCCCCACACTACACACTGACACACTGAGTGTGGTGACATGACTGGGGGCACACCCCCACACTACACACTGACACACTGAGTGACAACAAAGTGACATGACTGGGGGCACACCCCCACACTACACACTGACACACTGAGTGTGGTGACATGACTGGGGGCACACCCCCACACTACACACTGACACACTGAGTGTGGTGACATGACTGGGGGCACACCCCCACACTACACACTGACACACTGAGTGTGGTGACATGACTAGGGGCACAACCCCACACTACACACTGACACACTGAGTGTGGTGACATGACTAGGGGCACACCCCACACTACACACTGACACACTGAGTGACAACAAAGTGACATGACTGGGGGCACACCCCCACACTACACACTGACACACTGAGTGACAACAAAGTGACATGACTGGGGGCACACCCCCACACTACACACTGACACACTGAGTGTGGTGACATGACTGGGGGCACACCCCCCACACTACACACTGACACACTGAGTGTGGTGACATGACTAGGGGCACACCCCAACACTACACACTGACACACTGAGTGACAACAAAGTGACATGACTGGGGGCACACCCCCACACTACACACTGACACACTGAGTGACAACAAAGTGACATGACTGGGGGCACACCCCCACACTACACACTGACACACTGAGTGTGGTGACATGACTGGGGGCACACCCCCACACTACACACTGACACACTGAGTGTGGTGACATGACTGGGGGCACACCCCCACACTACACACTGACACACTGAGTGACAACAAAGTGACATGACTGGGGGCACACTCCCCACACTACACACTGACACACTGAGTGTGGTGACATGACTGGGGGCACACCCCCACACTACACACTGACACACTGAGTGTGGTGACATGACTAGGGGCACACCCCCCACACTACACACTGACACACTGAATGTGGTGACATGACTGGGGGCACACCCCCACACTACACACTGACACACTGAGTGACAACAAAGTGACATGACTGGGGGCACACACCCACACTACACACTGACACACTGAGTGTGGTGACATGACTGGGGGCACACCCCCACACTACACACTGACACACTGAGTGTGGTGACATGACTAGGGGCACACCCCCACACTACACACTGACACACTGAGTGTGGTGACATGACTAGGGGCACACCCCAACACTACACACTGACACACTGAGTGACAACAAAGTGACATGACTGGGGGCACACCCCCACACTACACACTGACACACTGAGTGACAACAAAGTGACATGACTGGGGGCACACCCCCACACTACACACTGACACACTGAGTGTGGTGACATGACTGGGGGCACACCCCCACACTACACACTGACACACTGAGTGTGGTGACATGACTGGGGGCACACCCCCACACTACACACTGACACACTGAGTGACAACAAAGTGACATGACTGGGGGCACACCCCCACACTACACACTGACACACTGAGTGTGGTGACATGACTGGGGGCACACCCCAACACTACACACTGACACACTGAGTGACAACAAAGTGACATGACTGGGGGCACACCCCCACACTACACACTGACACACTGAGTGTGGTGACATGACTGGGGGCACACCCCCACACTACACACTGACACACTGAATGTGGTGACATGACTAGGGGCACACCCCCACACTACACACTGACACACTGAGTGTGGTGACATGACTGGGGGCACACCCCCACACTACACACTGACACACTGAGTGACAACAAAGTGACATGACTGGGGGCACACCCCCACACTACACACTGACACACTGAATGTGGTGACATGACTAGGGGCACACCCCCACACTACACACTGACACACTGAGTGTGGTGACATGACTGGGGGCACACCCCCACACTACACACTGACACACTGAGTGTGGTGACATGACTGGGGGCACACCCCAACACTACACACTGACACACTGAGTGTGGTGACATGACTGGGGGCACACCCCCACACTACACACTGACACACTGAATGTGGTGACATGACTGGGGGCACACCCCACACTACACACTGACACACTGAGTGACAACAAAGTGACATGACTGGGGGCACACCCCCACACTACACACTGACACACTGAGTGTGGTGACATGACTGGGGGCACACCCCCACACTACACACTGACACACTGAATGTGGTGACATGACTAGGGGCACACCCCCACACTACACACTGACACACTGAGTGTGGTGACATGACTGGGGGCACACCCCCACACTACACACTGACACACTGAGTGTGGTGACATGACTGGGGGCACACCCCACACTACACACTGACACACTGAGTGACAACAAAGTGACATGACTGGGGGCACACCCCCACACTACACACTGACACACTGAGTGTGGTGACATGACTGGGGGCACACCCCCACACTACACACTGACACACTGAATGTGGTGACATGACTAGGGGCACACCCCCACACTACACACTGACACACTGAGTGTGGTGACATGACTGGGGGCACACCCCCACACTACACACTGACACACTGAGTGTGGTGACATGACTGGGGGCACACCCCCACACTACACACTGACACACTGAGTGTGGTGACATGACTGGGGGCACACCCCCACACTACAGCACTGACACAATGAATTTTCACGGGGGTCCAGGGAGAGCATTGGGGGGGGGGGGGGGGGTGCATGGGGTCTGGCAGGTGCATCAATATCAACCATTCAAAATTCCACTCAACTCAAATGCAGTATCATATCAACCATTCAACACTGCAGCATTCATGCATCATGGAAGCAAAAATATTAAAACACAACGATGCTGTTAGAGGGTTCGTAGAAAGTACTACCATAAATAAATACATCTACCCGGGCCTTCTTACTGGTGGTCTGCATTGTTATCTCTCCTCAGTGAACCATGTCTTCAGATATCAGTTTGTCTGGCCCTGCCGAGATACTAGCCAAGATATGTAGTACCAGGCAAATAAAAGAACACTTTCTGTCCTTTGAGAAGAGTAGCGGCCGTGCCCTGGTAGCGGTTTTCTCCCTCACCTCATAGATGCAGTCATTCATTTCATAGATGTAGTCACTGCTGTATTGGGCAAGCATCATATAAATATCTGTCCTACTACTGCGAGGCAGACTACCACTATTTGTGGATGACTCCTCGCTAACTGAGACAGTTCTGTGAGGTACTTGATCTGCACTGAGACTTTAAAATCAATTTAGCTGGATGCATTATCAAGCAATCAGAGATCACCCTGAATATGTTATAGAATTTTTAGGGTGCATTATGTAACAGTTGGTACCCATGTGACCGCTCTTATCAGTGCTTATCTCTCCGGGTACCAGATCAAGCGAAGGAACCTGCCACCTCGCTATAACCCATACAGGAGGTTCATGTATACAGGTTATACATGGGTACTGACAGTGCTCAGTGAGTGCATGAAGACCAACTGACAGGGAGGAGTGGGGTACAGTGTCTGATGTTAGCTTTAGTGAGTGCATGAAGACCAACTGACAGAGAGGAGTGGGGTACAGTGTCTGATGGTAGCTTTAGTGAGTGCATCAAGACCAACTGACAGAGAGGAGTGGGGTACAGTGTCTGATGGTAGCTTTAGTGAGTGCATCAAGACCAACTGACAGAGAGGAGTGGGGTACAGTGTCTGATGGTAGCTTTAGGCCCTCAATTGGAAAGAGCAAATTATGCTGTTCGCTGCCTCATTTTCCAACTCTGTCCTTTTCCCTCCCTCCCTTCTGCCCTGCCCCCTCCCTGTCCTTGTGCCCGTCTCCTGCCTGTGATGACAGTCTACACTTACATACATCCCCATACGTGGCCCCTCCCTCCGTCTCCACCCGCAGATATGGAGATGACAGCGGCCATATTGATTCAGCTATTAGCCTTAATAAGCTAAATGACCTGCAGAATGGGTCCCTGTGACAGACGCTGTGACGGCAGCACGCTCCCCATTACCCATCCCCCCCCCACCCCCATCCCCCCCCACCAGGCCCCCCCACCCCCACCCCCATCCCACCACCATCTCCCACATCACATACTGCACCAGTTTACAGACTCATTATCTCTGTATCCAATGCCACATATCAAATGAAATAGATCTATTCTAATCTTTATGAGAGAAATTTAAAAATCTGAAGAGAGATTATTCTAAATTTTCGACCCATAGTAACATCTCTGAATTTCAAATTAACAGAATGGGCAGTTATAAAGGTTTTCTACATATAATGTTGTAATCCCTATATATACCGTATACATATTGAGGTAAGGGCTATTATCAGCTGATTATTAAATGTAAGCTGGGTGATGCAATAAGTACACCAGTTGACTCCATTCATATGAGTGTGTGTATATAGATGAGATACAACACAGACCTTCAGGGTACACACCCACTGGTGTGTAGGTGAGTGATATGGCTGCTAGTGTTTCTATGAGAACAGCCAAACTAAATGTTTTAGTTCACAGTACCAGCCAGGAAATAAAGACACTAGATCTGAACCTTTTGTAAAGACCCTAACACCCATCAGGATGTGTCCAGCTATGGTTGTCAATTTTGCAATTTTTGTTTTCTATTGACAGCTGCATTAAGGGTGATCTTTCACAACTCATCTAAATGATTGTGTAAAAAGATATCCCAAGAAATGTAAAAAAGAAATCTTTTTAAAGTAATTTTTTCAAAAAAGCTCAATAAAAAGTTAAATTGTTAAAATTCTGCAAATTGCTGTATGGTAAGAAATACACTACTGTAATGTGGGTCCTTATTAGGTGTTAGTTGGTGGTGGATCCAGCCCTGTGTGTGGGAGGTAGAGACCCTGCGTGTGACCCTACAGGCCCTGTGTGTGCAGGACCCAGAGTGTGTGTGTGTGTGTGTGTAAGACTGCCCGGGGGCGGGTAGCCTCCTATTGTCTGTAGGTGTATGTGAGTCAGTCTGCCACCAGGCACACTGAGGGACATGGCTGTGGTGTAAACAGCCACAATAGGTCATGCAAAGTCTGTAACCTCTGCTATATTTAGCTCCTTTGGTCATAAAAATTGAACATAGTAGTTCTGTGTCATGTCATGACTCTGATCAAACATAAATAAATTATTTATTAAAGTATTTAAAATACCATGTTGTCCACATATTTGTTTAACTCTAGATTTCCTAGAATTACAGTTGTTCTGAAATGATTTTAATCAGACTCCATCAAGAAAATTCTCTCATGCTAATCATGTAGTACAAGTTTTACATAAAGTGGTGCTGTAGTTGAAATCTGAAAATTATGCATGGAATAAGTTCATCCTACATATCCCACAGCCAAATTTATATATATGGATAGTTTTATAGTTTAAAATAGCTGAATGGTGGTTGCCATGGAAACAGCAAACAATTATTCTGCATTGCTTGGATCTTCTCTACATTACTTCCAATTCATATTAAGCAGCAATAGAAATTAAATTCACTTATTATAACAACTCAGGAGTGGCATGTCTGCTCCATACTTCACTGTCACCACCACTTCTCAAACTGTTGTTCTCTGCTCTTTGTGTTCTAAGTGTATGTAAGCTCAGGTTTACTATATAGTATCTGTTTGTCTGTTTACAGGCCGGGAGATCTTCGTGGGTATCTCGGAGCGCACCAACCTGGCGGGTGCCAACGCGGTTGCTAAGGCGTTCCCTGAGTACCCGACGACCCACGTGAAGGTGCACCGCCCGGCCGTGCACCTCAAGGACTGCCTCACCATGGCCGGCCCCGAGGTGCTTGTTGTCAGCCGCACCGAGCACGCCCAGAAGACATTCAGGGTAAATATACCTTATATATACATACATATAGGTTATATACACTCATACACACAGTCATATACATACTGTATACACACACATGTAGAGGTGCTTGTTGTCAGCCGCACCGAGCACGCCCAGAAGACATTCAGGGTAAGAGTTATATACCATACAGTACATACATATAGGTTATATACACTCATACACACAGTCATATACATACTGTATACACACACATGTAGAGGTGCTTGTTGTCAGCCGCACCGAGCACGCCCAGAAGACATTCAGGGTAAGAGTTATATACCATACAGTACATACATATAGGTTATATACACTCATACACACACACATATACATACTGTATACACACACATGTAGAGGTGCTTGTTGTCAGCCGCACCGAGCACGCCCAGAAGACATTCAGGGTAAATATACCTTATATATACATACATATAGGTTATATATACATATATACTATATACATACAGTACACACACATATAGAGGTGCTTGTTGTCAGCCGCACCGAGCACGCCCAGAAGACATTCAGGGTAAATATACATATACTGTATACATACATATATATACATACATATAGGTTATATACACTCATACACACACACATATACATACTGTACACACACATGTAGAGGTGCTTGTTGTCAGTCGCACCGAGCACGCCCAGAAGACATTCAGGGTGTGTTACTATACTATACAATACATACATACATATAGACTATATACACTCATACACACACACATATACATACTGTATACACACACACGTAGAGGTGGTTGTTGTCAGCCGCACCGAGCACGCCCAGAAGACATTCAGGGTAAATATAATACTATATAGTACATACAGATAGGTTATATATACACCCATATACATACATATATATACTATATACATACACTACACACACACACAGAGGTGCTTGTTGTCAGCCGCACCGAGCACGCCCAGAAGACATTCAGGGTAAATATACCTTATATATACATACATATAGGTTATATATACATATATACTATATACATACAGTACACACACATATAGAGGTGCTTGTTGTCAGCCGCACCGAGCACGCCCAGAAGACATTCAGGGTAAGAGTTATATACCATTATATACCATACAGTACATACATATAGACTATATGTATACCCATATACATATACACTGTATACATAGATAGTGTACACACACACACACAGGTGCTTGTTGTCAGCCGCACCGAGCACGCCCAGAAGACATTCAGGGTAAGAGTTATATACCATACAGTACATACATATAGACTATATACACCTATACATGTACACTGTTTACATACATACAGTACACACACATGTAGAGGTGCTTGTTGTCAGCCGCACCGAGCACGCCCAGAAGACATTCAGGGTAAATATAGCATATACTACATATAGGTTATATATATACACCCATATACATACATACTGTACACACACACACATATAGAGGTGCTTGTTGTCAGTCACACAGAGCACGCCCAGAAGACATTCAGGGTAAATATAATACTATATACTACATACAGATAGGTTATATATACACCCATATACATACATATATATACTATATACATACACTACACACACACACAGAGGTGCTTGTTGTCAGCCGCACCGAGCACGCCCAGAAGACATTCAGGGTATGGTATATACCTCATATACTACATATAGACTATATACACCTCTACATGTACACTGTTTACATACATACATACATACATACATACATACATACACTACACACACATAGAGGTGCTTGTTGTCAGCCGCACCGAGCACGCCCAGAAGACATTTCGGAGTAAATAAGTTATTTTGATATAAACAGTCTGTATGTTATTGTAGTATATATATATAGCCATACAGAGGTTCCCTTGAAGTCAAACTTAGGACCATCAGGTTTAGAAGACCTTACCTATGAGCAAGGGCGTGAACCTACATCTCCAATCACAGTCTTGGTGGTTAGGTGGGTATTAGAATGAGGGTGTGTCACTAGAAGTCCCCTGTCTCCTTTGAGCATCCCATTCTGATGAAAATACATGTATTTAAATGCATTGAAAAGTGACATAATTATCATAAGGCATAATAAAGAATTTTCCTGGTATCCAGAATTTGCAAATAATTTTTAAACTAATGATATAGCTCCATTAAGTAAAGTCCCCCCTTTGCCTTGCACCAACCTTGCTGCGGGACTGATCTACATAGCCACAGCATTGTGGCAAAATATGACAGAGTACCATGCACAGGTTGCCAGTGTAGTGCCCTTAGTGACGTACCCTCATCCTACTAATAAGTAGGTCACGGGACTGCTATAAATAGCGTCAGTTGCGGCCCATGCCTATGAGTGCACGGTACAAAATGTTGACCGGGTCTATTTCCTTGCCACAGGAACTGATCAGTAAAGGCGGCCGTGGTTACGAGTACATTGCCGTAGACGAGGACGAGGCAGCGAACGTCCTCTTCTGTAACAACACTCTGATCCACCTCAGCAGCGAGCAGATCCCTAAGTCTTTCGGGGTGAGTACAACAGGTTTCCTATTATCATATCAAGTGTTTCAACATATAAGTTCACATAGTCCTGATTAAGGCATACATTCCTCGTTTTGACCTAAACTATGCGGTTCACTAAAGGCTTAAAGTAACTTATGGGCTGTTCACTTTAGGCCTAGCCCTCATGAGCTGTTCACTTTAGGCCCAGCTCTCATGGGCTGTTCACTTTAGGCCTAGCTCTCATGAGCTGTTCACTTCAGGCCTAGCTCTCATGGGCTGTTCACTTCAGGCCTAGCTCTCATGGGCTGTTCACTTTAGGCCTAGCTCTCATGGGCTGTTCACTTCAGGCCCAGCTCTCATGAGCTGTTCACTTTAGGCCTAGCTCTCATGGGCTGTTCACTTTAGGCTCGCAGGAACTCATGAGCCTTTCAACCACTCCCAATATCACACATTTCCTATGTATTTATCCTAATGTCCCTGTTGTGTGCTGCATGTGTATGAGAACATCACCCACCATGTAATAGTATTTACCCTAATGTCTGTTCTCTGCTGCAAATAAATGTATTTATCCTAATGTCCCTGTTCCTTGTGTTACAGATGTATGAGAACAAGATCAGCACCCCGCGTGTGGCCGTCAGTCTGTAGTCGTGTTTACCTAATGTCTGTTCTGTCTGTTACAGGTGTATGAGAACAAGATCAGCACCCCGCGGGTGGCCGTCAGTCTGTAGTCGTGTTTACCTAATGTCTGTTGTTGTTACAGGTGTATGAGAACAAGATCAGCACCCCGCGTGTGGCCGTCAGTCTGTAGTCGTGTTGACCTAATGTCTGTTGTTGTTACAGGTGTATGAGAACAAGATCAGCACCCCGCGTGTGGCCGTCAGTCTGTAGTCGTGTTTACCTAATGTCTGTTGTTGTTACAGGTGTATGAGAACAAGATCAGCACCCCGCGTGTGGCCGTCAGTCTGTAGTCGTGTTTACCTAATGTCTGTTGTTGTTACAGGTGTATGAGAACAAGATCAGCACCCCGCGGGTGGCCGTCAGTCTGTAGTCGTGTTTACCTAATGTCTGTTGTTGTTACAGGTGTATGAGAACAAGATCAGCACCCCGCGGGTGGCCGTCAGTCTGTAGTCGTGTTTACCTAATGTCTGTTGTTGTTACAGGTGTATGAGAACAAGATCAGCACCCCGCGTGTGGCCGTCAGTCTGTAGTCGTGTTTACCTAATGTCTGTTCTGTCTGTTACAGGTGTATGAGAACAAGATCAGCACCCCGCGGGTGGCCGTCAGTCTGTAGTCCTGTTTACCTAATGTCTGTTCTGTCTGTTACAGGTGTATGAGAACAAGATCAGCACCCCGCGGTTGGCCGTCAGTCTGTAGTCGTGTTTACCTAATGTCTGTTGTTGTCTGTTACAGGTGTATGAGAACAAGATCAGCACCCCCCGTGTGGCTGTCAGTCTGTAGTCGTGTTTATCTAATGTCTGTTGTTGTTACAGGTGTATGAGAACAAGATCAGCACCCCCCGTGTGGCCGTCAGTCTGTAGTCGTGTTTACCTAATGTCTGTTCTGTCTGTTACAGGTGTATGAGAACAAGATCAGCACCCCGCGTGTGGCCGTCAGTCTGTAGTCGTGTTTACCTAATGTCTGTCTGTTACAGGTGTATGAGAACAAGATCAGCACCCCGCGGGTGGCCGTCAGTCTGTAGTCGTGTTTACCTAATGTCTGTCTGTTACAGGTGTATGAGAACAAGATCAGCACCCCGCGGGTGGCCGTCAGTCTGTAGTCGTGTTTACCTAATGTCTGTTGTTGTTACAGGTGTATGAGAACAAGATCAGCACCCCGCGTGTGGCCGTCAGTCTGTAGTCGTGTTTACCTAATGTCTGTCTGTTACAGGTGTATGAGAACAAGATCAGCACCCCGCGGGTGGCCGTCAGTCTGTAGTCGTGTTTACCTAATGTCTGTTGTTGTTACAGGTGTATGAGAACAAGATCAGCACCCCGCGGGTGGCCGTCAGTCTGTAGTCGTGTTTACCTAATGTCTGTTGTTGTTACAGGTGTATGAGAACAAGATCAGCACCCCGCGTGTGGCCGTCAGTCTGTAGTCCTGTTTACCTAATGTCTGTTGTTGTTACAGGTGTATGAGAACAAGATCAGCACCCCGCGGGTGGCCGTCAGTCTGTAGTCGTGTTTACCTAATGTCTGTTGTCTGTTACAGGTGTATGAGAACAAGATCAGCACCCCGCGGGTGGCCGTCAGTCTGTAGTCGTGTTTACCTAATGTCTGTTGTTGTTACAGGTGTATGAGAACAAGATCAGCACCCCGCGGGTGGCCGTCAGTCTGTAGTCGTGTTTACCTAATGTCTGTTCTGTCTGTTACAGGTGTATGAGAACAAGATCAGCACCCCGCGTGTGGCCGTCAGTCTGTAGTCATGTTTACCTAATGTCTGTTGTTGTTACAGGTGTATGAGAACAAGATCAGCACCCCGCGTGTGGCCGTCAGTCTGTAGTCGTGTTTACCTAATGTCTGTTGTTGTTACAGGTGTATGAGAACAAGATCAGCACCCCGCGTGTGGCCGTCAGTCTGTAGTCGTGTTTACCTAATGTCTGTCTGTTACAGGTGTATGAGAACAAGATCAGCACCCCGCGGGTGGCCGTCAGTCTGTAGTCGTGTTTACCTAATGTCTGTTGTTGTTACAGGTGTATGAGAACAAGATCAGCACCCCGCGGGTGGCCGTCAGTCTGTAGTCGTGTTTACCTAATGTCTGTTGTTGTTACAGGTGTATGAGAACAAGATCAGCACCCCGCGGGTGGCCGTCAGTCTGTAGTCGTGTTTACCTAATGTCTGTTGTGTCTGTTACAGGTGTATGAGAACAAGATCAGCACCCCGCGGGTGGCCGTCAGTCTGGAGGAGCCCTTGAAGCGCGGCGGGCGTCTCACGAGCTGCGTGCTGCTCATCTCCCGTGTGCGGCACCCCCGGAAGCTGCCCACCACCTCGGGCGGCATGGACCCCCACTAAACCCCCCCCCCCCCCCGGCCTGTAGTCACCCCCCCCCCCCCACTATGGGGGCTGCACCAGGGGCCTGCCATCCAACTGTTGTCTTCTACACCCCCCCCCCCCCACACCCCCCGGGACCCGACACTACGTCTGGTGTAACATCGTGTACCCGGTTATACCACACGGTTGTAGGAGGACGGACCCATGTTATTATTCGGTGCCTTTTGTTTGTACATTACCATTAGAACCTGAGGACAGCACAAAGAGTGAGGAATGGAAGTGTTTGTTATGGAGGTCCTCAACAGCTTCAAACTTCCTGAATTTGTAAAGTCATAGATCAAGGTCACCAACTCCAAGCTGAAGAACAGCTTGGTTTTTACCTGTATGAATCATTGAACTAGACGCGTTCTTCTGTCAGAGAACGTTGACATCAAGATGGCTGACAGAAGCAGGCCAAGGTTTTGATTGGTTAATGTAAAGTGGGTGTAGCAGTGACTGTCCAGGGTTAGGCGTGTCTTGTTCATCATGTTAGTCCTCAACAGCCGTAAGACAACGTGACTTCTTACACGATATTACAATGTTTTGACAAATTCTATTTAACCTAACTGTTAACATGCTGTGAGGTGACCATCAGTTTATGTATACGCGACAACATTCTAAGTAACACATCCCATGTTTACACAGCGCATGCAGCACCCTCATACCGGGTCCTTCTTTTAGATAAAACGTTAATTCCCACAAACTTTATTTGCGCTTGAAACATTCACTACACAAGCACACAGTATTAAATGGTTGTTGAGCGGAGAGAGATAGAGTCGCCGGTTTTACATAAACATTATTGTGAGCGGTTGAAGTAGCATGGACTTCATTCATAGTAACAAACATCGGACGTGCATTGTTCTTTAGAAAGACGTGTTATGTTAAGTACTATATTATATAATATACATATGGTATCTTATAGTAGTTATATATCAATGTATACAATTGACATGATCATTGTTTTAAACATGGCCTGATATAAACTTGTAGTGAATGTACCGAGTATCATTGCGCAGTGCACACAGCGTTCACTGGTTTTAACTCATTTACCGCATACACAGATCCCATAGGTTGTATGTAGGACGTTCAACGCTTATATAACAGTGACCTTTATATCACACATTACACAAGTTTTAACTCTGGTAAGGAATGAGTCTTCAGCAGAATCTTGTGGCTATTAGAATAAGTGAGGTAGTGGTGTGAATCTAAAGACGGTCTACAGGCGACCTGTGAGTCGTCGACATTGTGAAACGCTAGAATTGGGTGCTAGAAAGCAGGGCAGTGATTTTACCTTTATTTGTGGCTTTTATTATTTGATTGCTGCTGCTTGTCTTGTAGATAGTCTGTGCCTGGCCGCCTTGTGTTGTGTCTGCTTGCACCGACGACACAGAAACAGAGACCCGCTCCTCGTGTTGTCGCACTGTCATGTGTCATGTGTAACTACCACCCCAGGGGCAGACAGGGACCCCACAGCCGGTCTCTGCCTGCCCCTGGGGCGCGCTGTTGGGCCTCGATGGCCGACCAGGGGAGACTTTACAGAGAAGGGACACGGGGAAGGCGTGGGGCGACAGGGCACTCCGCCTTTTGTATAACCTCAAGTATTGTAAATATGATTTGTACAAAAGTAAATACTTGCAGACAGTTGAAGGTGAGGGTTTTAGAAGCCGCTGCCGCCCCCCGCCTCGTCCGCCCCCCTCTGCCGCCCCACTCTGCCCATTGGTTATTTTTATATACAAATCATATACAGTATAACAGGAACCTTTAACCTCCTATTCACCCCTAGTGTGTAGCACTGGAACTATTTATATAGACACAATGAGTATATAGAGTAGGGTATCATCCATG
Source organism: Harmothoe impar (assembly GCA_947462335.1). Taxonomy (NCBI): domain Eukaryota; kingdom Metazoa; phylum Annelida; class Polychaeta; order Phyllodocida; family Polynoidae; genus Harmothoe; species Harmothoe impar. Next base: position 71,791,510 of record OX381713.1, read on the forward strand.
TACAATAAACAAGGAATGTCTTTCAGAAATGTGCATTGCTCCTTAACTTGTGAATAATAATCATATTACACCCGGAATAACAGTACGTCAATGTTCAGCAGACTATTTCTGGGCTGCCCGATCCATGTAGTCACAATAACTAAGGTACCTACACACTTGTACCTACATCATCGTATTCATTTCAACAAGTGGTGACAGGTTGGTTGTCTTTGGTATTGAGCGGTAGGAGGCAACATTGACCGACTGTTACCGTAACTATTCCTGTTGGTGTGTCGTAATGCATGGTCGGTGACTCACAGAGTGAAGTAGGAACACCGGGAGGATCAGAGTTAGGGCGGTCACCGACGCCAAGCCATGCATCCATATAGCCCGCTCAGAACAATGGGTAGACAGAGCCACCAATGTCAAATGTTTGGTTTACAATAAAATGCTTTGCTTTGAACTGATTGTCTGTTGGTTTCTTTGACAACTATATTACTCCATCATTTTACTAGTTAGAAGTGTACATTAATATGGAAAATGAGCACAGCATTGATACATTAGAGTGCCCCTACATGGGTATCCACAATTTTGACCATGTCGCTGTGTAGATTTTTATCCCATACATAGCTATACTTAATTCTCTTTTTTTTTCATGTCCGTCAATTTTTAAAAGGGCTGTGTTGCCCGTGTCGATTTTTACCCATCTAGAGGCAAATTAGAATGATCAAAGTACAATACTGTTCTGAATCTATTGTAAAATTCCATCTATAAAGCCAACCCTGCCTCCTCGAATTGGGGGGCGGGGGCATTAAACCGTTTTCTATATAATTTAATTTATCAAAACCTGCACATAAGCTGACTCCCCAGAAAAAATTATGTTTCATAGGCTGGGTTGAACAGTATGTATCAAATCTAAATTCCTACCGGTAATGTTTCCTGGGGAAGAAAAAGAGAAAGATAGGCCTACCGTATTCGACGTAATAAGCGCCCCCTGCCCTTTTAAGGGCATTTTTAGACTAGAACAAAGGCTCAAATATCCCAATTTTTGGAGGCAATTAAACTCTCAAGTACTTAAAATACGGTACGTGTCTTCTTTTCCCAGTAATACTTTGTAGAATACTGTAATATTTTTTGCAAATTTGCTTTAAAGTACAATGTCACCTGTATTTTTCTTCGCGAATTTAGGAATTTAGTAGTCCCATGTTTATATTGGAAATATGTACAGCGCGAAATAAAATAGGTTGACAGTACTCAGCTTGTTATAAAGCTGTCATCCCCAGTCACAGTGGGCTGCAGAGCCCAGTGCTGCCTCCTGGTGTTAAGTCTTGTAGACAGCTCCATGCAGACCATAACATTAACACAGGTGTGCGGCTTGCCCTGTGGGGGGGGGGGGGGGGGGGGGGTCCACTCCCTATCTTTTCTATAGTAACTATGTGCGTACATCACCCCAAATTTGGTACCCTTATAACTGTGGGAAATTCTGGAAAAGGTATCCCCTTATAAAGAGATTGTATGGAGGGGGAAATACTATACGATTGCCTAAAACACCCAAATATTGTTAGATTTTACAGGGGAAATCCAGGAATATTTATCATTTTAAAAGCGATGTTATCAGAAAAGTCCCCCTTTCCCCACCAAAAGATGGCCTGGACGAAAGAAGAAGCATTCAAAATATTATGATCTGGTAAATGTTATAGAAATTACCAAATAATATTGTGCTCTAAAAAGGTATCCCTTTGGCCCAAAATGATTTAGAGAGGGCCTGCATGTAGTCATGGTCATGGCCGACCATTACGATTCTACATCTGCAAAAGCCGATGTGCCGATGTCATTTGGGGGTGCAGAGGGGTCCCCCCCCCCCCCCCCCCCCCCCCCGCTGAGGTCGGGAAATGGCCATGTTGCTCTGTCAATATTAGGGGTATTCACCCATAGACCTACCTCCCCCTAAATCCACGGAAATTTATACCCACGAAAATATGTACGTTTACAGTATAAAGCCTCCATGAGCAGCTATGTGTAGCGTACTTGTCCTCCTGAACGGCAGACCTGTAAGCAGAAGATTAATCTAATCTAGGTCCCACCGTTTGTAGCAGCATCGTTTTCGGAAGAGATTTCCCCAGAAATTTCCTCAGTTTCTTGGTTTCTTCAGAGGATTGTAATGGCAATCCAAGTGAGTATTCACTATCGTCAGTAAATCCTAAATCCGTGTATGCTCATGGCAGACGACACAGGACGATATGAAAGCCAGTAACGAACGTTTATTGCTACGTCACGAGTCGGCGCTTCCGAAAATGAAACGCAAGATGGCAGCACTACCTCGTTTCCCGCCGCTACAAATTGTGTTCTTGATGTGATAAGGGGGACGGGTACCCTGCAAACAGAACTCAAGAAGGGCTCAAGTTAGAAACGTGTGTATTTCCCGGGAAAAGCACACGCTTTATTCACAAGCTAGACACGGGAGATAGAGAACCTTCCTAGTGACATGTTCGATGGTGGTGTAGGCCTAGGGCATATTTCCCTGGCTTAAGGTAAACCTGGTGGCAAAAATCGAAAGTCATGGAAGTTCTTCTTTTAGTTAAATTCACGTTCCAATATATATTGCTTTCCCTTAATCAACCATTTTATTTGCCACTTGGAGATTATGCATCCATGTATGGGATTTATTAGCCCCCTGGTCACCGATAGGGTCCTATAGTTCCTACCGGTAATGTTTCCTGGGGAAGAAAAAGAGAAAGATAGGCCTACCGTATTCGACGTAATAAGCGCCCCCTGCCCTTTTAAGGGCATTTTTAGACTAGAACAAAGGCTCAAATATCCCAATTTTTGGAGGCAATTAAACTATCAAGTACTTAAAATACGGTACGTGTCTTCTTTTCCCAGTAATACTTTGTAGAATACTGTAATATATTTTGCAAATTTGCTTTAAAGTACAATGTCACCTGTATTTATCTTCGCGAATTTAGGAATTTAGTAGTCCCATGTTTATTCACAAGCTAGACACGGGAGATAGAGAACCTTCCTAGTGACATGTTCGATGGTGGTGTAGGCCTAGGGCATATTTCCCTGGCTTAAGGTAAACCTGGTGGCAAAAATCGAAAGTCATGGAAGTTCTTCTTTTAGTTAAATTCACGTTCCAATATATATTGCTTTCCCTTAATCAACCATTTTATTTGCCACTTGGAGATTATGCATCCATGTATGGGATTTATTAGCCCCCTGGTCACCGATAGGGTCCTATAGTTAGGTAAGGCAAAATAAATATTTTTGAAAAATTCATAACTTTCGTATTTTATCGGTGACCCCCTAGTTTTTGGCTTTTAAAATGTTTGTATAGGCCTAGATGTACATTACACACTCCCAAGGTTTGGTTGATATAGCAATAGAAGGGAATTATCAATGATAGGTAATGTGAAAATACTGTTTCCCCATTCATTTCTATAGTTACCAGGTAAGGTAGTCTTTTGTTCAAATGGCTGTATCATGTTAGTTAGCTTGGTGACATATCAATTTCTTTCAATCTTCTATTCGATCATAAATCAAACTTACATAATCCTGAGTTCTATGCAAATAGCAATACAATTTCAATAATCTCTGAACAAGTAGCATTTCCCTTTAATTATCCCCTGTCACTATCTTTTCAAGCCTCATGTCACATGTCACTTGGCAATATTTTGAATGTCGATTTTAAGAAATAGTCGTAGCTAGCCTGTCACCGTGCTGAATTTAGCCAGGCACCCCATAGACCTGGATAGGACTATGTATGATATGCACATTGAGGCTACGTGAGGTGTCCAAATGTCAAGGCACCCACTTCAGTTAGTCTTTTAGGCCTACATTTGTTAGACCTACATGTGTCAGGCCTATGGTGTATCTCAGTCAGAAACGAGCTTGTTTTTTTTAAACGTTTTATCGTTTGTAATTGGTTTGATATTGATTGGTTTTTAGGTAGTTTAACGTCCGGAGGGCACATTGCATTCCAGACTACTATTAGGTGAAGTCTTTCACAAGTGATCATAGGCCGAAGGCCTCACAAGGGCGATCGTATCCAGGATGATCTAATCTATGAAATGAGCTGAAGACAGAAATCCCCCTCCTACACATTTACCAAAGCAAGGGTTCTTTAAGCTCGTCCGGAGAGACTCTCATGTGGACAAGAAAATCTTTCCAATCTTTAAGATAAAAGCAATAATCTTAAAGTCGATTATCTTAAAAATATTGCCCGCTTTTAAGATCACTGCCTTGGTAAAGCTGCTCTAGATCAGGGGGGGCCCACGCCGCGGCTCCAACTGGTGTCAAACGCATGCGTAACTTCATCCACTTACCTGCTAGCATTTCAACTCAGCATGTCTGGTAAAATGCCATAATACTCAAATACTACTAAATGTGAGAAGTGGTCAATGCTACATCCACACCAAATCTTTCCCCTTTGAGTCTGATACATATTAGATGCATGGCAATGTAGGAGAATAGAGAAATCTATGCTAGTTCAGCTGACATTGGGCTGTCCATGAAGCCTAAAATCAGTTTGAACTGTTTCTGTAAGTATTTAAGGGATGATCCACTGAAGCTAAAATTGGAAATAAATAGAATGGTATATGATGTCTGAAATTGTCCAGTGGAGCATATGGGAGCATTGGTGCTTGTGGTTGAAAAGAATATTTTAGATTGTGTCTAATCAGCACAGCATGAAGCATAGTAGCTAGTTACTCTAAATGGCAGTGGTGTCACCGCTTGATGGCTCTTTCACCACTGACCACCCACTCGGATACTGCAGTGGACAATATTACGCATGCTAGTAGGGTTGGTTATGGACAGAGGTGGGAAATTTGTGAAAGAGCTTAGCCACCAATCAGGTATCATTAGGGACATGGTGGACATCAAGAAAAGCTTTGGTGGCAGTCTGGGAATGGAGGCAGCTAGCCGTGGCGGCCATCTTTGTCCTCAATATAAGTGAATTAGAGAAAATATATTAGATGGTCCATTATAGATACTAAAAAAACATCCAATTTAGTTGCAATCAACACGGATTGCAGACAACTATCATATGATTGCAAGGCACATCATGACTCATGGGTCAAGGATTCCTATCAAGGTCATTTGAAGGTCAGAACTCAAAAATTAAGTCCTTCATCAATCATTTTCATTATTCTGTGCCCAAAAATACATAAAGGATATTCTATACTGGTATCTAATTTGCTATAGAAAGTGTCCTTATATACTTGACATCATATTCCATGTGATAGGATAAGATCTGAATGTGATATGTTGCCATTAGAACTTGCAGAACACCGCCTACCGATATTCCCTAAAATCTTTTCAAAAGGCATGTATGGCATTGCAACTACCTACACACCATTTGAAATTAGTGGGGGACTTAATGTCAATTCTATTATCTATATATAATTAGATCTTTTGACCTTGACCTATTTATTGGACAAACATACGTCTATAGTTTGTACCACACCTGTGTTATCAGGAGGTGGTAAAACCTTTGTGGGATCATAATGGAGGTTATAGTTCAAGGTCATATAGAAAACATCAATGGAAAACCGTTCAAAGTAAATTTAAGCCACCTAAAATTGCAATGTCTTTTGTCAGATTTAGTTTTTATGACTTCTGAAAATATCTGCTTAGTTTCTTCATAGGTCTGTTAGTTCTTTATACACCATCATGAAGGTCAAGGCCACTACTTAGTGCTTTGGTACATAAAGGACAACACACTGATGACATTTGTATCAAATGTTTTGCTATAATAAGCAAGCCTCTTGGGAACATATCATGTGTTTTTCCTCATTCCTAAGATATCAAGCATAAATTAAAGGTTTCTTGAATGCAGGAACATAATCATCTACAACCCTTTGACAAACATATTCATTCCTCCACATATTATTTATCATCACTAGTATCACTGGCTTCACTGTCTGTTTCCACATATTCATGTGTCATAGTGTTTGCACAATCTTCAGTCTCTGAGCATTCACACAAGTCTGTACACTTGTTTTAGCACATTTGCATTTCACTAGGTGAATCAACGATTGAGGTGCTTGGAGCCCTCTAGTCATGACCGGCACCCATTCTTGCTCACTGAGTGTCCAGTCATAGCTCTTAGGTGATGGAAGGCTAGGACTTTGTACAACATTATTGTTTCAAATAATCGTTTGGTAATTCCCACATAGAATAGCCTGATCAAGGGCTGCTTGTGTCGGAGGAAGTTTTTCCGATTCCTTCTGGCTCTTTTTAAAGAATTTCCATCGCAGTTCTTTCATGAATACAGCTGATCCTTTTGGTGAGTAAATCCTGCACCTTTGAGCGGCACCTTTCCAATCTGTGTAGAATCTGTTACATGGTAACAGACAATCTGGTCATTTCCCTGCCTTTGAAGACACATGCCTGTCTTTAGGGAAAATGGCACATCATATCTATCAAAGACCAGATGAAATTCTGTGAAATGACTAAACCTCTCTGTGAAGTGTTCTGCGTGATGTGCACACATTGGATTCACATGGAGTATTGGTGCAGCTACCTAGCAAGTTACTCTTTGCTGAGCAATGCAGCATGGTGCCATCTGCTGCAAAGAGGGCACGAGGCACAACAGAGAATTCATATTTGCTGATTACCTCCTCTAAGTTGATATCTGGTCTTGACTGGCACACAACTAGTAATCTAGCAAACAAAGATTGATCCTTTTTCAACTCTACAAGTGCATGTTCCGTCCGAAGCTTTACTCTTTTTTCCATTCTCTTCCATGTTTTCAATTTTATCTTTTTCATGGGAGACCACAAACTAGTGTTGCCAGACTTGATTTCTTCCATCTCAACTACTTTTGTGGCTATGTTGAACAAGTTGTTGCTGTTTTCACTGAAAGGATTTGTACATTTCCTCAAGGTCGAGGTAAGAGCTGCGACTGCTTTCTCTTCATTTGCTATGTAAGTTGGTAATAATTTGTTGTGCTTTTTAGGATTTGTATGCACTCCTGCAATCTTCTCTGCTTCTGCAGCCAATCTTGCCATCTCTTGTGATGCTAAGAAGAACTTTATTTGTGCGCTTTCATTCAGGGTTATTATACCTACCGACCCCCCAGTTAATTTGATGGATCGGTTCAGGTGTTCTACAGCATCATCTGCTCCAACAGCACAAAAACTTACATTTTCATTCTTGTTGACCACTCAGTTTCCATCCACAAACTCCTCATGCATTGCCACATCTGTGAGAGGTAGTTCTTTCATTTCTGCCAGATACAAAGGTATCATACGGGCATAGTGCACTCTGTCATGTGCAAAGAAGTGAGGGGTGAATTCCTGAAGACTAGTTAAATTGAGTTCCCACTCCCCCGTACAAACAGATCTCATGAGCAATAGCATCTTCAGAACCATGTTCATGTACTGCCATATGAATTTGAATGATGGTATTTTCTTGTTTATTTTTTAAATTTTCAAATGCAGCCATCTTTCTGTCAGGTGCAAGTTGAGCATATCAATCATTTTGCCATCTTCTAGATGTACTAGTTTGATGTTGTTGTCCTTGCATGCATCATTCAATGTCATGGCTGCCTCCTTCGCTTCTCTGTGAAGGTTGACATTTTCCTCCAGTAAGGTCTCCTGGTATAATGTGAAAAGTCCTTGGATTGAAACCAAATGAGTAGTCATGGCTCTCTTGACATGGTTCCCATTCAGGATTCTCTTTGTGGCAACAGAACCACAGCGCTCTGCCTCTGTCCAACAGAGATCAATTCCGCTATTGTCTATGAAGCCTGCAATTGTCCGAAGTCGGGCAATCAATATGTTAAGTTCACCTTGCCGTAAAATGATGTGGTTCAGATCATTTATATATCAAGTGTGCTGATAGTGAAATGGTTAGATATTTATTATTCAGATGCCCATATGTATCCTAACCTCTTCTGGGGGCTGTTTCCTTTAGTATCAGACATACTTCCTTGTGATTCCCTCATAATTGAAATAGATTAAGAAAAAACACATGTTATGTTCCCAAGAGACTTGCTTATTAAGGCAAATCATTTTTAATACAAATACCATCATTGATTTGTCCTATATGTACCAAGGCATTAAGTAGTGGCCTTGACCTTCATGATGGTGTATAAAGAACTAACAGACCTATGAAAAAAATAAGCAGATATTTTCATACTTCAGAAAGAAAATCTGGCATAAGACATTGCAATTTTAGGTTGCTTAAATTTACTTTGAACGGTTTTCCATTGATGTTTTCTATATGACCTTGAACTATAACCTCCATTATGATCCCACAAAGGTTTTACCACCTGTTTTATATTCATATAATATTGGAGGAACTCTATGATCTTTAACCTACTAGAAGAACTCCTCCTGATAACACAGGTGTGGTACAATCTATATATGTATGTTTGTCCAAAAGATAAGTCAAGGTCAAAAAATCTAACTTTATATAGATAATAGAATTGACATTAAGTCCCCCACTAATTTCAAACGATGTGTAGGTAGCTGTAATGCAATACTTGCCTATTCAAAAAAATCTAAAGATTTTAGGGAATATTGGTAGGCGGTGTTCTGCAAGTTCTAATGGCAACATATCACATTCAGATCTTATCCTATCACATGGAATATGATGTCAAGTATATAAGGACACTTTCTATAGCAAATTAGATACCAGTATAGAATATCCTTTATGTATTTTTGGGCACAGAATAATGAAAATGATTGATGAAGGACTTAATTTTTGAGTTCTGACCTTCAAATGACCTTGATAGGAATCCTTGACTCATGAGTCATGATGTGCCTTGCAATCATGTGATAGTTGTCTGCAATCCGTGTTGATTGCAACTAATTTGGATGTTTTTTAGTATCTATAATGGACCATCTAATATATTTTCTCTAATTCACTTATATTGAGGACAAAGATGGCCGCCACGGCTAGCTGCCTCCATTCCCAGACTGCCACCAAAGCTTTTCTTGATGTCCACCATGTCCCTAATGATACCTGATTGGTGGCTAAGCTCTTTCACCAATTTCCCACCCCCCTACCTGTTTGTGCCATAAGAAACCCTACTATGCGTTTGTCACCAGGGCGGAGCCGCGGCGTTTCCCCCCCCCCTGCTCTAGATGGTGACACTTATGCTTACCGTTTTACTTTTTTGACCCATAGTTATTTATTGTTGGTAGTATATAGTATCATATCCCCTTTTTTTCTTTTTCTTTCTTCTTCAAAACTGATATCAAACACAACTATGGACAACTGCACCAGGTATAATACAGTGGTGCCATCTGTTGTTTAGAATCTCTCTATGATGATCTGAAATAAATGTTATTATCTTAAAATTAGCTCAAAATGCAGAGGGAAACGTTTTTTAGATTACAGCTTTAAAGATTGGAAAGATTTTCTTGTCCACGTTCCCAGGAGAGTATGTCCGCTAGTGCGTTCTTCAACCTCCGACACCAAATAGACATGGTGTGAGAAGAACAGGCCTTTGATATGCTGTAAGTCGACCACAGCATGGGAGAAGGCAGCCAAAGGTAAGTCATGAATCAAAAGAGAAAACGTCCACGCCTCAAACGTGTTTGGCGCAAATGTGGATGTTTTAGAACAGCCTATACACCGTGCCGTGCCCCCGCTCTGCTGAATCACATTTACATTGCATATTGTGTATTATTTTCTATATTAACGAATGTATGTCAAAGTAGCAGATATGAAAATATAAAAGTAGTCAAGAATATATAAAGTAGCTTAGAAAATCAATACTCCCAGAGACACGAATGGTCCTTTACTTGATTGATTGATTGTTAGTATAGTTTAACGTCCGGAGGGCATGTTGCATTCCAGACTGGTCATGAAGATAAAAATTCTCAAAAAAGACCTCGCACTTTGCAGACATAAGATTATGAGATGAGAGATTGTTGGTTCCACAATCTAATTATAAATCAGATGTAATGTTTCACCGGATTGGTGCCCCCGTGCTAGGGCGTTCTATAGCTTTGTTTGTGATAGGAGCAGAACTTATTTCCCCTTAGGAATTTTAAATATCAAATATGTCAAAGAGTTGACTGTACATAGGTACCCAGACCTTTGGCCATGTCGCCGTGTTGATTTTTAGCAGAACTGCCGTGTTGCTGTGTCGATTCTTATCTTATTATTATACTCCATCTTTCTGTGTTTGTCAATTTTTAAAAGGCCCGTGTCGCTGAGTCGTCCGTGTCGATTTTTACTCATGTATTGTGGGCACGTGGGGACGAACCTGCGGAGTCACTAGACGCTGCCCATTCCACCTGTATTCTTAAAAAGCCCACTTTTGGCGTAATCTTAATCAGTTTCCATGTGATACCTATCCTCTAGATGGCACCACTGTAAGTTGGTAACATTGCTGTATATATAGGGGGCTCTGCCCCCGCACCCTCTTTTTCTTTCTCTTTTTTTTCTGGAATAAGATTGCACCAGAAGTAGCGTTTTTCTGGAATAAGATTACCCCAGAAGTGGCGATTTAAGATTACGCACAGAATGGATGGCGTCTAGTGACTCCGCAGGTTCGTCCCTTGTTGCGCATAGTAGGCTAGGGCCCCAGACAGGGGTAGCTGTGTCACTCGTCGATCTTAAGAAATGCCAATGTCCCTTGTCGATTTTAAGAAAAGGATCTTGTCCCTTGTCACGGTAAAAATGTCACTAGCCCTCATATCACTTGTTGATTGTAACGAATGCCCATGTCATTTGTTGATTCTAAGGAATAGGTCTTGTCCGTAGGGTCGATTTGTCTATTTTACCTGTATGGGGTTATAGTCACAAAGAGAACTAGGCCTACATGCGGTCTCACTATCCATGGATAACATTGTTGGTCATCCTGTACATATGCCATTGTAACATTCAATTATGTAGGATTTCGCCCAATTCACTTCGGTTTGGCACAATAATGCAGCTCTATCCAACCTGTGATAACTCAATCTGATAAGAGTGGTTTTTCTCTTTAACTTTGACATTATACTTCACTTCGGTAACAGCCCCCAGTTTTACTGGGCTTCCTAATTAAATAGATAACAATAGGGGAATACTTCAACGTGTCATATCTCCACACACAGATCGTGATCTTTTATCAGGAGGGTCGTTTATATAGACGTATCGGTACCAGGATGTACCCACCTATATGTTGTATATAAAACCCAGGGGGGGGGGCACTTAGTATATTTTGTCTAGGCTCGCGCTAGCCATTCGCCAATTCGCCTGTGGCGATAGAGAATTGTAACTGGCGAAAAATTTTCATAAAAATACCCTGAATTTTCGCCACATTTTACCCGTTTGGCGAAAATTAGTATGCCTATACCTAGGCATATCATATACCATTGGAAAGAGAAAATTGTGAGGAAGTTGGTAAAACCTAAATGCCAGCAGATAATGCCTAAGAATAAGTTAGATTACACCTTTAAAATATACCAATCTAGAGATAGAAATTGGATTTTTTTCTACATAGATATATCGCAATTTTTATGATTAATAGGTCATCACAAACCACATATAGCTTGTACCCAGCCTTCAGTATATACATGGCCATACACCTGCAGGCTAAACAAATAAATGTCTGGCGAATCTATTTGGAAATTGGTGAAAGAAAATCGGCCGATTTTCGCCAGCCTGGCGAAAAAAATACAGATCCTAGCGCGAGCCTAGCAATTTGTATACACATGTGTGCGGCTGGGAAGGCTACTTTTTCTACAAAATCGCCCTAACAAGGGTTCACTTTCACAAGGGTCTATTTTTCACAAAAATGTTTACACCAATATTTGCCAGTTTTCACCAAAAATATTGCAGTTTTCGACAAAATCCTCCGCACGAGGTTAATTTTTTCAGCAGATTTACACAAACATGGTCTATGTTATAGCTTTTTTTTACCAAAACCTAGGCACTTTTGGCCGAAAATGCCCTAGCAAGGGTAACTTTTGGGCTATTTCATCGCCTTTTTTTTACCGAAACCTAGGCACTTTTGACCAAAAATGCCCTAACAAGGGTAACTTTTTGGCATCAGAAACGCTATAACAAGGGTAAGGGTTGTCAGAGGTCTAGCCTCATACCCCTGTCAAAAAAAATTTCAAGTGCCCCCCCCCCGATTATAACATTTATTACTCCAAATTAGCTACATCTTTTTTCACTGAAGTTCAGGAGTTCAGCTACATTGTGATTGTCAACTTATGACTTGCGTGCCAACATTAGGAGTTGAGTACTCAGGGATTTGTAAGGATTTGTAGAGTGAAAGCTATGGCTTCTTCTCCCGAGGACTCATATATATTAGGATTTGTAAAAACGTTATGGCAGTTGTTATGTAACTATAATTAGCTTCCTGCTGTTGGTAGAAGATAACTAAACTCCCAAATGGCGTCCGGTCAGAGACGGCACCCGGTCAGAGACGGCACCTGGTCAGAGACGGCACCCGGTCAGAGACGGCACCTGGTCAGAGACGGCACCCGATCAGAGACAAAAAACATTGGCCCAAGGTCGTGAGACACAGCCTCAACTTGAATTGAGTTGATCGGTAAAACATCACTGTGTGGAATTACTGCAACCAGACATATTTCAATACAAATACAATGATGCAGGTAAAAAAGGAAGTGCCTATGGAACAGTCAATTAGTCAATCCTCCTGGAGCATGGAGAAACCTGTCATTCAGACAGATCATCGTGGACCTCTCTGTTTATTTCATGTAATTATTGATAAATTATATAAAAATCGCTATTTTAGTGATGTCATCATGGAGAAACAGCCCAGTGAGAATGAGCATCAGTTTCTCCATAGGGGTGCGGAGAATGGCCATTCTAGAAATTAAAGCATAGTAACTTTGTTTCTCCACATGAAATAAAAGCCCTTACAGTGTAGCCACCCAGCCCCCCTATGCATATTCCCCATTACGTTGTCATCTGAATTTATACAGAATAGTTCTCTTTAGATAAATCGTGAATAGGTTGGCAAATGGCGGAATGATGAGAAAAACACACACACATTATAACGCAAAGTCTGACAGTCACGCCCTGGTTCCCCCTTTATGCAGACGTGTACACAGAGTGGTGACATTCAGACATAGTGTGGAGCACCGCCCCTCACAGCATACCACTCATACTGAATAGGAAGTAGAATGGGCCGTTTTAACAAACCTTTACACAATGTCGTGACCAAGGAGAGACATTGAGAGTGTGTGGATACCTGTAAGAAAGAGCACAAGGGGTTGGTGTCATGGCTATACATCGATAAACCAAGAAGCTGTGTGTCAGACTGATACCAGTACCCTGCACGTGTTCTCAGACTGCCCTACAGAGGAGGCAGCAAGGTAAGCCGTACTATTACCTTATGTTAGTGTACTCTTGTATATGTAGACATATGTAGGTCCACTGGAATCTCCTGAAGCTGAGTTATTTTACAAGTGGACTAGACTGTAGACACTAGAGATGGAGTTTATGAGGATCACCTGACAACTGATGATGACGTCACAGACAATGAAATACAGGAGACTGTTATTTTAGCATTGCAGTCTACATTATGATAATGCGTAATGCAGGTATTGTTCCATGTGCAGTACATTTAACCAATAATGTATGAATATCACCGAACGCAGGGTGTGTATTCTTGAATAATGACCGAGGTGCGTAGCACCGAGGTCGTTATTCATGAATACACACCCTAAGTTCGGTGATATTCATATATTATTAGGTTTATTATACGATATTCCCATTCAAATGTCTTTAGTTACCTTATATGAGTCCTAATTTGGCCATTTTGAAGGATTATTGACTGAATATCACTCGTACAGCAGTAGCGCCATGTTGTGGAACTCTTCAGTAGGGGAGGTGAGGGGATCGCTCATTATTTCAAATCCAACATACTCTCAGTGCTAACGTATAGGATTGTACTTACGCCGCGCGACCTGCTGCTTTAAAAACTAACTGCTCCCTGATACACTGCAATATACACAGCGTTTCCCTCCGCATTCACCACAGCCGGATAGGCAAGGCAGCTAGCGTCGCCGCCTCACACACCAAGGGTACCAGGATCGATCCTGGGTGGAAACGAACCTTTTTCAAAATGCCTATTTCTATGTGAAAAAAAATCCCTAGAATTATTTTAACGAAAGGCTAAGTAAAGTCCAACTTCTACCTTTATAGTAAAAAAGAAATTAGAAAAAAATTTGGATTTTCAAAGAAACTAGACCAAAAAATGCCTTTTCTTCTGTAACTCGGTAAATAATGGTCCTACAGGGCTGGAAATCCGCCTGTAGACTCCTTGTTTCGCCACCCACCTCTACCAGCGCCTTCACGGCGTGGTGGTTAGCACATCGGACTTCAAGTCTTGATGTAGCGTGTTCGAGTCTCCATAAAACCTCGGATTTTATGGCAGACGAAATTCCCATTCAGAATCGTTCTGATATTCAGAATATAAGAACGATTCTGAATTCCCCATTCAGAATCGTTCTGATATCCAGAATATCAGAACGATTTCACCCTCCCAAGTGTGCGCTATGCAGGAATATCAGAACGCGAATATCACCTAAAATGGTCGGTGTGCGCCCATATCGTATAATAAACAGGTATAATAGACACAGGTGGTGACTGCCTTGTAGGCATGTTTTAACAGGAGTAAGCCGGTAATTTATTATACTTAGCATATGATATTGCTCTTCCTACAGCATAGAATCGCCAGACTAGCTAGGTGTGATACACACCTCTGTATTGCCACATTACATGTGCGATATGGGAAAAGTGGTGCGCAAACTGATGGGGTGGTGCGTAAAACAGGGCAACTCGCAAATGTGTATTCTGGAATATCTATTGTAATATCTATTGTAATATCTATTGTAATCTTCCCAATGTCATATGCTAGGTATAATAAGACAAAAAAAGAACTCATAAAAATACAACTGGATGCACTACGACTTGTTTGGGTGTCCGCATCCCATGGTGCACACTCCTGTTTGGCAGTCGTGCGCACCGTGTGATACGGACACCCAAACTCTTTGTCGTACATCCAGTTGTATTTTTACTCGTTCATTTTTATGTTAGTATCTCTGTTAGAACCCCCTACATGTATGCTGCCTACATCACACCTGTACACAAAGGCCCCTTAGTATTGTCAGCCCAGATTGTCAGACAGTCCCAATGATGTTGGGTTTGGGGCTACACCAGTAGGTACCCTGTAATACATGTGCATACAAACTGTGTTACTGTTGGATATACATGTGGTCTATCTTCATGTAGGCTCAAGGAGTCTACTTGATTTTTCTGTTGGAGGGACATTAAAGACATTATAAAATAAGTGCCATTCATCAATATCTTGTGTCATTCTCCTTTTCTGTGTTGCAGGTACATGGCAAATACTGCTGCATGGAGAGGATAATATCTCCCTGCCCCACTGCCATAAGAATAGATGACTTTAAGGGTACAACCTGACATTTTATCATACTTGAAACCCCCCAGCGAGAAGCATAGGGATACAGACCTTTTGGACTCAAATGAAACTGATATTTCGACACACAAATATATCACAGGCAGTGCATCAAAGCATCCATTCAGTCCTTAACCTCAACTGCTTCTGCCCTGTACCCTATAGAACCACATTTATATAGAACCACATAGATCTGGGGTAAGGGTGTGGAGGACCTTAACATGGATAGGGCAGAGGACAGTGTGGGGTCAGACTGGGGTAAGGGTGTGGGGGACCTTAACATGGATAGGGCAGAGGACAGTTCTTCTGGGCGGAGTTTTCCCAGGCGTCCATTCAGAGATGCCTTGTGTGACTGGGACACAGCCTCACTTAGAGAGAGGTCAGCTTTCGTGTTGGATGCTATAAGGCAGCACGATGCGGACCTCCTCCGACACATCCTGGACAAAGGCTGGGATGTTCACAAGGTACTACACCGAGACATTGCAGGCATGTTTGGGTTCAGTACCCCATGGATGAAGTTAGAGAAGAGCTGCGCCATGACTGCCTTACTCATGGCGGTACAGGAGGGCTGGACAGAGGGATTGAGACTCTTGCTGACTGCTGGATCTGACCTGCCACCTCGTGTGTGGGAGCAGCACTATGTATATAAAGGTAGGATGATGACCACCAGGAAAGATCCACTCTTTTACTGCTTAAATCATTTACAGGTGCTCATACTACGTACAGCACAAAAAGTTCAGCCTGACTGTATCAATGCTGCAATTCACAAAGCAATAGCGGAAAATGCTGACCTGTTTGATGCCCTCATTGGGGCAAACATACTCATTGGTGTTAAAGGTAACATTCCAGTGACCTACAGAATGGTGACTTATACAATTGAAAGAGGCTTCCCACAGTGGAACTTCCCCACAGTGCTGTACCTGGGTCAGCACCTGGACGTCTTGTACCAGCATGGGGCTGACATCTACTCACGGTCCTATGCTGCTAGAACAGCCCTGGAGTATGCTGTCTCTGAGCGTGGTCACAGTAACAGTGTGCGGTGGTTGCTGAGACATGGTGCAGACATACCCCCCTCCACGTTCACACAGTTGTGGGAATATTTCAGAATGTATCAAATGAGGCGTCAGCCACAGCAGCAGTATGAAGGAACACCTTCCTTGCTGCTTAAGGCTGGTATGAGGCTCCCGGCTGGGGCACACGGGTGTCTGGTCAGTATGAAGAGCACCGTGTCAACTTGGCTGCATCTTGGAAAGGTAGGCACCATATTCATCCAATCTACTCTCAGAAATGTTTGGGACAGATGGCTGAGGGATGTGAATCAAGGCGTCCCCTCTCGATGCAGCAAAGTCGTGTTCCCTGAGGACCTGAGCAGTCAGACGGCCGACTTACAGAGCTTCAGTGACGAGTCTCTGCCCCTGTACCCCGACTCCATCCCACGTAAGTGGCACTTTAAAGATGAGGTCAAGTTTGCCTTGCACCAGATTCAGAGAGTGCTGGAGTTCCTGAGTCAGCCTCAATCCCTACAGTGGCACTGTCGCCGCTGTGTGCGGGAGAACCTGGTGTCCCTGCAGCCATCTGTGGTGAAGATTCTCCCTGTACCAGCAATACTGAAACGCTACATCCTGTGTCATGAACTATGAGCTGCTTGGTGTGTGTCCAACCTTATCAAGTAAACCCATACCAAATCTTTAACACAGCTAGACCTCTACCAAGGAACACATAATATAGCTTTTCATTTCTTCTGTTTGTTCAAAATTAAAAATCCATTTTATATTCTTCCGGGCACCTCCACACATAACCCAAGCACGGAGGACGAAACTTGCAAAAAGGTTAAAATCAAAATCAAGTAGGCAGTTTATCTATTTTGTCTATTCTTTTAGGGAGATGAAATGTTTTGAAGTTTTGCTCCTTTCTCCTTTCTCACATGTTTGGGGGAGGGGGATTCCATCAGCAAACTGCTTGGGTACTGTGAAAGTACTAATATCCATGGGTATACATTTCCGTCTAATCAATCAGGGGTTACGGATCTTACTGACTCTTGTTATGGCACTGTTAGCTTAGGTTGTTACCACAGTGCATGAGTCACGTGGTGTTTAGTTAGGGACATATAAACCCCCACAGTTATTAGGGTTAGGGAGATCAGCTTAGGATCCACAAGGACTGTTGAGCGCTTTTTGTCACTATTACTATCTGTGAATAACTTAGCTTAGGCTTAAGGTGGGGAGATTTGCTTGTACCGAGTGATAGGTTATTGGAATAAAGACATGTTGGGTAATATTCTACTGCCGCGTTGAGTTAGTTATTTTATAATTGGTTGATCGAACTGATCCATAACCCAATTGCAGTCAACCCGTAAATGACTGCCATTACTGTAATCTTAACCCCTCTATCACACATGTGTATGTTTAGGTGTATACACCTAACGCTGGTTTGAGGATATAACTGTGGCTGAAGCATCGCCTGTGGCTGAAGCATTGACGTGCATTGACTGTGGCTGAAGCATTGGCTGTGGCTGAAGCATTGGCTGTGGCTGAAGCATTGGCTGTGGCTGAAGCATTGGCTGTGGCTGAAGCATTGGCTGTGGCTGAAGCATTGGCAACATTTAGCTGGAGCCCAAACAAAAACAACATGGACCTTTAGTGCAGCACAGTGCATGCATGCAGCAAGGAGCCGGTGTAATGCAGCAGTGCAGCCCCGGCGGTGCAGGTAAGAAACTCGTCTAGGTGCCTGGACAATTCATGTCTAATATATACTTAAGTACATACCTCCCATAGTCTTCGGTATACAGATAAATAGAGATAGACGCATTTTGTAGTCTTCATATTAACATGGCATTGTCATTGGATGAAAATCCTATTTTCATTAAGTGTTTTTTACTGATTGATTGTCACTGCTATAGGCCTACCTACAGTGGTCCAGGGACCATGAGTGGCCCACCTACAGTGCAGTCCCATAGGCCTGCTATTAAAGGTAATTATTTGGATGAGGCTCTATTTCATTATAGTCCAATGGAACATAGCATTGTAATCACATATCGAATAACCTGTTTTTTTTAATAACTATTATTTATTCTGGAGGTAAGAGGAAGGTTCCTGGGGATTCTGTGTGCACATGAACTGGGTGTGCAAAAGGCATTACAACATCGACAAATTAATACATTGTTGTTAACATGCAGTGTCATATATTCGCTGTATTTGGGTTTACTATGCATTTCTGTAGAGCGGGCCACTCTAGGGACAGCTGGGCTGGATATGGTACCACTGTCAAGGCTTCTTTTGTATTCATTTACAACTATAAGGTCACAGGTACCCTACCAGTAGTAGTGTACCTTTTTACCACCAGGGGGCAGCACACATTCCTCCCTCCAGGACAGTAGGATAAACACAGTATCATTAGGGTTCTTGTTTATTGTAGTTCTAATGGATCTGCGCGTGTGTGCAGTGGAGCCCCCTCCCCCCCCCCCCCCCCATGTGTTACTAATTAAAGTAAACAGTAGGCCGCCTGCCTCATGAGTACCCCCTGACAAGGGGCACTGTGCAGGGGGGGGGGTGCAATACAATATCAATTAGGTCTTATTGGTTATCACTATTATCAAATGTAACCAGTGACATACCGTAAAACCTCACGTATAAGCCGCGGCTAGTACGCGAATCAGATCGCTGTTGCGGCTTATGGGATGGGCAAAGAGTCCAGGTGCGGCTTATACGCGAGTTTTTGATACTATAGTACAGTACTAAAGCCACCCTATTCAGATCGCTGGTGCGGCTTATAGGATTGGCCCAAAGTCGGGTGGGGCTTATATGCGAGTTAGGCTTATATGCGAGGTTTTACGGTAATGGTATTTCCTGTGAATGTGATTAATAAATATCAATAACCTATTGGTTACAAAATAGTACGTAAAACAGTAGAAGGCTGTGTCTCATGAGATCGGGCCAATTGAAACGTCTTTGACCGGGTGCTATCTTTGACCGGGTGATGTCTTTGACCATTTGCCAGCTTTGACCGGCTGACATAAAATGGTTTATTTAGGGCAGGCAAAGCCATATATGAAGATACAACCTCCGCCATCTTCTTTATTTTATCCCTTACATATCAAAGAAGAAATTTATTTTTCTTAAATATTTTTTTTATGGTGGCCGGTCAAAGCTGGCACCCGGTCAAAGACGTTTAAATTGGCCCGATCTCATGAGACACAGCCAGAAGAGAGGGGGTGACCTGGGGGTGGTTGTTTGGTCAGTTGTTGTTTGAATGCTACATACACAGAAACAAGCTGGCCCCAACTCGCGCTTGGACAAAGTCCGAGCGACATCGCTGGTATTTAGGAGGCCATGACCGCATCACTTCCCCCGTATATTGGGGGGGATTCGTACGCGGTACCCATCTGCACTTTTAATACAACAGCACCAAGCGCACAGGAACTATTTTAACCAGCAACCTTTTGTGCCAGCGATGACGCTCGGGAAACGAGGTCGAGGTGGTGCCAGCTTGAGACAGAAATGTGAGTGTCACTGTCGCGAAAACCCCCTAATTCTCAAAGCTGTGATCGGCACTGCCTGACTTTCAGAATTAGGTGGTCTTGGCAACAGTGACGCTCGCATATCTGTGTGTGTAGGTTAAAACATCACGCACTAGATTGCTTTCCTTGGTACATTACGGTGCAGTACATCCATCTTTAATGTGTGATATGGGATGTTTACAAATGGACTCCGTCTAATAGACAGAAGTTGACGAGAATAGGTTTCTTTCAGAGTCACACTAAGTTTTTCTTGGAGAGTTGAGATCAGAATATAGACCTTGAGCCGAGGACTTTTTTAGTACCAATCAAGTGTAGTAAAGCAGGCAAATATTTTTGGATTTGGACATGTCTAAGGAACTCAAATCACTTTGCTTGACATCTGGGTTGCCCAGCTTAGCCTCAGAATCCCATGAGATGTAGAGTGACATCACGCTTTTGCCCGCAATCACTGTATCATTCATACATCGGTTAATATTTGGACTAGAAAGCTTAAAATAGAACCGAATTGAAGCTCTTGAACAGCCTATTACAATAAAATTATCATATGTCAGATATCTCATTCACATGTTTTGAATAATCATTGAAACAACATTTTTTAATGAAATGTTTTAAAAAGCTTCTGTTTCGAATTAAATAGCACACATAAAAATTAATATAAACCATGTATTATTACATCCAAGTAGTAACCATGTATGTTATGTGAAAGGAATAACATCTTTTATCATAAGTATGTTGTTTTTGTTGTATGATTTCCTACTATTTCTCTAATGGCAAAAGTATGGTGATATCTTCGGAGGTAACAGGAAAGCAGTCGTGAAGTCCTGAATAAGCTCCACAGAAGTACAGAAGTCCCTCTACATTTAGCTACGTACATAGTTTCATGATAATATACTTTTGTGGTAGTTTCCTTATACCTTCATAAAAATCCTGTTTACTGAAAATTATTTGTCTGACTATTGAGTTTCTGTTCATGATATGAATTGATACATCAAGTCATGTGTTTGTATATGGTATATTGATATGTACATATGAATTCATGTATATATTGACGTATTGACGTATTCCTAACCTTGGTTTTTTTTAATGAAGCAGCTCACAAAAAAAATGCCTTTGGCAAAGAAGACAGGACTAAATTATTTCAACCTAGTGCCATCTGTCTTCAAACACCAGCCACTGTAATTTCCATTCCCTATATGCAAATAGATTTTTGTCATAATGGCGCCACTGCATAATGTCTAAGCCATGCTAATAACATGGTTGATATTTTCTAATTTTCCTCTCTGTCATTATCATCAGAACTGTCAGGAATCCGGCATTCTCCTCGTCTTCCATGTTATGATTTTGCACACCTCAGTGCAGGGCATGCCAATTTGTAGACAAGACACACCCTGGTAGTTTGCATTTTTACATGCACATGACATAAACTTCAGGATACTGTTAATCCAGTTAACCCTTTAAGGATGGCATGATACCTTAATGCATCATGTCCTTGGTCGTCATGATGAATGAATGCTGCCCTGGAGAGTAACTCATCAGTGCTGCATTCAAGCATCATGCCGATCCTATGGGGTTTACACAGTCTCATAGGGTCAGCATGATGCACCAATGCAGCAGCAGTGAGTTACTCGCTCTGGCTGTATTGGTGCATAATGAAGACAAATGTCCTTTTGAAGCGACATGCATCCTTAAAGGGTTAATTCGGCTTCTAGTTCCATTGGGCACAGACTTGAACTATTTATGTCTGTGCATTGGACAAAATATGAGGAAATGTTATCCCTCCAGTTGATTATGAACCAGCTAGGAAAGTTCTAGCTAACTCGACTGGTAATACCATCTCAATTGAATTAATATTTCAAGGGACTCTTATGTATGATCCCTTACTATTCTCAGAATATAACCTTCCTTAAATAAAAACACCGCCAATTACAGGGGATAATACATATACTCTTGCAGAGAGTGCATGACAACCAAAGACTAAATATCTCACTGGAATTTGCCATTGTTTTTGACTTTTGTATGCCACTGAAATAAGACAATTATCAAACTACTGATATCCAAAATCATTTGAATAAAATATTAAAACATCTTATAATGGTTTAAATAGCACAGTATCAAGTTGTCCCTCAAGGGCCCCCCAGTGAGAATCTGTTATTTATCTAAGATTGAGGTTGCCACTCTAGCGGGTGCCTTGGTTACCATGGTGATATATTATATGTTCCTTATTCACACAACACTGTCAACCAAAAACAGATCATAGAAAAGTAATTACCCCCCCTCCCCACTGTCAGCCGCCCCTTATCTATTAGGCCCTACCCAAAGGGTGGCAACTTCTCTAGACTGCAGGGAGCAGGCCAGCGTCCGTCTGACCACGTCCTTAAAAGGGCCATATAAAGAGGGCAAAGGGTCCTGTGAAAAAATGGCACAGTTTGCCATAATAAGAACCCCCCACCCCTCAGTCCTAAAGGGGCTGGTTCATTAGATAATAAATGACACCATGCACAGGTTAGATCTTAACCATGACTCACTAGTGACATCTGGTGTTAGAAGCTAACATCTTGGCCATTGACTTAACAGAGAGATTTAAAACAGTGCCACCTGTACAAATATCACAGAAGTAAATATTCAGTATGAAAATGTTGGACCAGTGTGACAGTGTATATTGTATGATTCTGAAGCTAAGCTGGGCAACCCAGATGTCAAGCAAAGTGATTTGGGTTCCTTAGCCATGTGCAAATCCAAAAATCTTTGCCTGCATTACTACACTTGATTGGTACTAAAAATCAATATTCTTCAAATGGGCTCAATGTCTAATATATCCCTTGAGGTATCAAATGTCATAGATATTTCCTGATCTCAACTAAATGAAACTAATTTCAGATGAATCAGAGTTAATTTCTGTATCAATGTCCTGTTATTAGGGTAAGGTGCACTATACTGTACTGTGCGGTCCTTAAAGGGTTAGGCACAAAATAAAATATCTCACAGGCAGTATCAACAAAAGCTGTATAGAAAGCCAAAAAGAATAGATACATAATTCTCTGGAACATAAGATTTAACTCCACCCACTATTGAGTTAGAGCCAGCATTTAGAAGTCTGAGATGCATCCTGCAAGCTAAAGTAAAGCTTACCATAAAGCCACTCTGATGGATTGACTTTCTTTATAAGGCGACCCAGTATTTTGATATTAGTGTCAAGAGCAATTTAAACTTTAGGTTTAGAATATATATATATATATATATATATATATATATATATATATAATATATATATATATTATATATATATTATATATATATATATATATATATATATATATATATATATATATATATATATAAATAATATATAAATAAATAAATAAATAAATATATATATATATATATATATATATATATATATATATATATATATATATAATATATATATAATATATATTATATCTACATGTCCTGGATTACACTGCATCATTTGTGGCCAGATTAAGCCCCACATGATGTAATGTGGTCAGCTTGTCTGCAGACTGAGGTGGTAGGGGAGGTCACAGCTGAGTGTAAACAATAACAAGTAGAAACATTAGGGTTAATTCTGAACAATGATTAATCATGCACTTCAGAGTTAAGTATGACACTATGTAAGTTAAATCTGGCCCCTAAGGGTTAACTCCCCCTACAGCATGGAGGGGCTGAGAGGTGGTTAGTTCTCCATGTCCCCCCCAGGGGCAGCCTCAGACCTAACTAAGCAGCACTAATCCACCTCCACTGTGAGGCCCCCTGGTGGGAGGACTGTGCACCAGGGGGCACCCCACTCTCCAAGCACAGCTTCATCCTGCAATCTCTACACAAAAAAAAGATTATGTTCAATATAGACCATGAAAACATGACTAATACTTCTGTTATTCTAAACAGTTCTTCTTCAGAATGCATTTGAATATTTCAATACATTCATAGATCTAGTTGTATAGATGAATATTTTAAAAACATGATGTAGGCAAGTTCTCAGAGTTTTGGCAGAAGTAGTGCCAGTAGAAACAAACCAGGAAACAAATGAGAGAATGTGCTTGGAGATTGGTGGCACCCGAGTGTGGCGGCCATTATTGGCTGTACAGGTAGGGTGGCCATTCAGCGGGGACGGGGTTAGAACGAGGTTGTCAGTGTGTATCTTAGGGCTTGGGTTTGTTGACTTATATGAGAACTAATTTCACCTCTTGCCGTTGTCCGGTGCCTGCCCGGTGCTGCTGGGGGTGTCGGCCTTTCAGCCCGGGGCTCTATGGGTCTCTATGATGTAGCTGTGTGTGAGGGGTGTAATTACAGCTTGGTGACCGGTAAAACACGCCCCCAGCCGGCACCGAGCACGGGGAGCGTTACACAAGTGGAACTGACTTTTTAAGGTTTAAGAGATTACCATAAAACCTTGCGTATAAGCCGCGGCTAGTACGCGAGTCAGATGGCTGGTGTGGCTTATAGGATTGGCCCAGGATCAGGGTGCGGCTTATACACAAGTTTTTACTCCAATAGTGCAGTACAAGAGTCACCATGATCAGATGACCTGTGGGGCTTATAGGATTAGCCCAAAGTCTGGGTGCGGCTTATACATGAGTTAGACTTAAACGTGAGGTTTTACGGCAACATTGAAGTCGCAATGAGACAAACAAGGCATACAGAGGTTTATCGTGCTCAACAACATCTCCATATTAAGTAACACACTACAGTTCTGTATGGTTACATTTACAAGGAGGCACAAAACACTGCCCATTTTCAATTTTCATCTTCAGCCAATGACCATAGAGACGTATAATATAACACAACAATACGACACAGTACTACACAAAGCAACACAAAGAGGTCAAAGTGGGGTTCACAGTACTACTTCAAAGGAGCAGTAATACTAAAATAGCGAGATTTGACTCCTGAATGTAGACGGCATTCTGAGAGAGCAGAATCAGGCTAAGACACACCAGGATTTATTGTAAGAGTGTTCACTTATTTCATTGTCTGAAACCTTTTATCAAGTAGTAATAACAGCAAATTATAGCAAATCACAAAATCAAAAAATACTATTATGAGCGCCCAATTTGTTTATTATATTTATATTAAATATTGTGGACTCCCTGATGGATCAACCACCAGTAAGGGAGGACCATCAATTAAAAATACTATTATTTGTTACTATTATTGTAGGTGTAACGAAACCTTGTGACCTTAGAACAAGTAACACAAGTTTACATAGTAGAGCGGTGCTGTGTTTAACATGGTTGTGTAACGCCCCCCTGTGGACCTATCACACATGTCCAGCCCTGTTATTACAGGCATGATAACATCATTCAGCAACAGGCCCCAGGTAGAGGCCTCTAGCCGCTGTTATTGTAGGAGCAGCAAGGACCATTGACTCCAACACAAACAGCGGTGGTCAGCGATCAGGCCGTGTGTCGGGCTGTGTCCACACTCAGACCTCTAACACCATGTATAGCTGTATAACACCTGTGTGTAGCTGTATAACACCTGTGTGTAGCTGTATAACACCTGTGTATAGCTGTATAACACTTGTGCTGCCCGCTTACACTGGACACATAGGACCCTGATTACACCACAGTGCTAGACCCCAGTCTGAACACACACATGACCCTTCAGGCCTTTACCCCAGTCTGAACACACACAGGACCCTACAGGCCTTTACCCCAGTCTGAACACACACAGGACCCTTCAGGCCTTTACCACGGTCTGAACACACACAGGACCCTTCAGGCCTTTACCCCAGTCTGAACACACACAGGACCCTTCAGGCCTTTACCCCAGTCTGAACACACACAGGACCCTACAGGCCTTTACCCCAGTCTGAACACACACAGGACCCTACAGGCCTTTACCCCAGTCTGAACACACACAGGACCCTACAGGCCTTTACCCCAGTCTGAACACACACAGGACCCTACAGGCCTTTACCCCAGTCTGAACACACACAGGACCCTACAGGCCTTTACCACGGTCTGAACACACACAGGACCCTACAGGCCTTTACCACGGTCTGAACACACACAGGACCCTTCAGGCCTTTACCACGGTCTGAACACACACAGGACCCATCAGGCCTTTACCACAGTCTGAACACACACAGGACCCATCAGGCCTTTACCCCAGTCTGAACACACACAGGACCCATCAGGCCTTTACCACAGTCTGAACACACACAGGACCCTACAGGCCTTTACCACGGTCTGAACACACACAGGACCCTTCAGGCCTTTACCCCAGTCTGAACACACACAGGACCCATCAGGCCTTTACCCCAGTCTGAACACACACAGGACCCATCAGGCCTTTACCCCAGTCTGAACACACACAGGACCCATCAGGCCTTTACCCCAGTCTGAACACACACGGGACCCTACAGGCCTTTACCATAGTCTGAACACACACAGGACCCTTCAGGCCTTTACCACAGTCTGAGCACACACAGGACCCATCAGGCCTTTACCCCAGTCTGAACACACACAGGACCCTTCAGGCCTTTACCCCAGTCTGAACACACACAGGACCCATCAGGCCTTTACCCCAGTCTGAACACACACATGACCCTTCAGGCCTTTACCACGGTCTGAACATACACGGGACCCTACAGGCCTTTACCCCAGTCTGAACACACACAGGACCCTACAGGCCTTTACCCCAGTCTGAACACACACATGACCCTACAGGCCTTTACCCCAGTCTGAACACACACAGGACCCATCAGGCCTTTACCACATACATGGGACCCTACAGGCCTTTACCACGGTCTGAACATACACGGGACCATACACACCATTTACCACAGTCTGAACAAACTTGGGACCCTGCAGGAACTTTGAGGTCTGAACACAGCCTTTACCAGAGTCTGAACACAGCCTTTACCAGAGTCTGAACACAGCCTTTACCAGAGTCTGAACACACATGGGACCCTACAGGAACTTTGAGGTCTGAACACACACCTGTACTCTACAGAACCCTTACCCCAGTCTAGACAGATGCGGGGTGAGTATTGGGTCGTGTATCGGGCTGTGTACACACGAGGTAGGACTGAGTGGTGAGTTATGTGAGATAATCCACTGTGAGCGCTGACCCTGCAGGTGCCTAATATATCTACATGATGACCCCCATGGTGTAAGCCTATAGCGCTGTAACTGCTGTTAGCCTATAGCACTCTGACTGCTGTTAGCTCTGACTGCTGTTAGCTCTGACTGCTGTTAGCTCTGACTGCTGTTAGCTCTGACTGCTGTTAGCTCTGACTGCTGTTAGCTCTGACTGCTGTTAGCTCTGACTGCTGTTGGCTCTGACTGCTGTTAGCTCTGACTGCTGTTAGCTCTGACTGCTGTTAGCTCTGACTGCTGTTAGCTCTGACTGCTGTTAGCTCTGACTGCTGTTAGCTCTGACTGCTGTTAGCTCTGACTGCTGTTAGCTCTGACTGCTGTTAGCTCTGACTGCTGTTAGCTCTGACTGCTGTTAGCTCTGACTGCTGTCAGCTCTGACTGCTGTCAGCTCTGACTGCTGTCAGCTCTGACTGCTGTCAGCTCTGACTGCTGTCAGCTCTGACTGCTGTTAGCTCTGACTGCTGTTAGCTCTGACTGCTGTTAGCTCTGACTGCTGTTAGCTCTGACTGCTGTTAGCTCTGACTGCTGTTAGCTCTGACTGCTGTTAGCTCTGACTGCTGTTAGCTCCGACTGCTGTTAGCTCTGACTGCTGTTAACCTATAGCACTCTGACTGCTGTTAGCTCTGACTGCTGTTAGCTCTGACTGCTGTTAGCTCTGACTGCTGTTAGCTCTGACTGCTGTTAGCTCTAACTGCTGTTAGCTCTGACTGCTGTTAGCTCTGACTGCTGTTAGCTCTGACTGCTGTTAGCTCTGACTGCTGTTAGCTCTGACTGCTGTTAGCTCTGACTGCTGTTAGCTCTGACTGCTGTTAGCTCTGACTGCTGTTAGCTCTGACTGCTGTTAGCTCTAACTGCTGTTAGCTCTGACTGCTGTTAGCTCTGACTGCTGTTAGCTCTGACTGCTGTTAGCTCTGACTGCTGTTAGCTCTGACTGCTGTTAACCTATAGCACTCTGACTGCTGTTAGCTCTGACTGCTGTTAGCTCTGACTGCTGTTAGCTCTGACTGCTGTTAGCTCTAACTGCTGTTAGCTCTGACTGCTGTTAGCTCTGACTGCTGTTAGCTCTGACTGCTGTTAGCTCTGACTGCTGTTAGCTCTGACTGCTGTTAGCTCTGACTGCTGTTAGCTCTGACTGCTGTTAGCTCTGACTGCTGTTAGCTCTGACTGCTGTTAGCTCTGACTGCTGTTAGCTCTGACTGCTGTTAGCTCTGACTGCTGTTAGCTCTGACTGCTGTTAGCTCTGACTGCTGTTAGCTCTGACTGCTGTTAGCTCTGACTGCTGTTAGCTCTGACTGCTGTTAGCTCTGACTGCTGTTAGCTCTGACTGCTGTTAGCTCTGACTGCTGTTAGCTCTGACTGCTGTTAGCTCTGACTGCTGTTAACCTATAGCACTCTGACTGCTGTTAGCTCTGACTGCTGTTAGCTCTGACTGCTGTTAGCTCTGACTGCTGTTAGCTCTAACTGCTGTTAGCTCTGACTGCTGTTAGCTCTGACTGCTGTTAACCTATAGCACTCTGACTGCTGTTAGCTCTAACTGCTGTTAGCTCTAACTGCTGTTATGGTGTGTGGGTTTTTGGTCACTGGCTAAGTTTCATGAGAGATCGCGAGCTCAGAACTAACATGGCCGCGCATACGGAGAAAACAGAAAGTCGCTATAGCGGGACCCCCATGGTGTGTTAACCTGGGGAGGCCCATACTGCACACAGGGCACCCTGCAGTGCTGACTAAGTGTGCTGACCACCACTATAGCCTGTCTTAGTGTTAACTTATAGAGGGAGAACAGCCCACACAGCACTGGGGACCTGTACTGGAGCAATGCTGAATGAAGACTTATAGAGTACTACAGCAGGCCATGGTGTGTTAACCAATACTGGGAGGAGAGTGAACTCACACTGTGTTGGATATACCCTAGGACTGTGTGAGGAGAGAGGAGGAGGTAAGGGTGCTGAGTGTTTGGTGTAAATGGAGTTAGTGTGGGTGAACAATACCTCTGGTGTACTGTACATGATTAGGGTACAGTATGGTGTGTGGGATATTAATATGGATTATTGATTTTTGACTAATGTGCTGCATTCATTAGTTGATACATTACCGCCTAAATCGACCCAAAATCAAGTTATAAAATAAACCCAATATAGACTTCCATTTGTCAACTGACAGGCCTTTTATCATAGGAAAGTCATTTGTTATGAAATCTAGATGAAATACTGAATGGAGCGGATATGTGTTTTGATTGTTCATAATGCACCGCTTGCAGGTTTTCATTTGTGATGGCTCATGGTTATATATTTTGCACCCTATTATGGTCATATTTACTGATTGAAAGAGAAATAACAGACTCTAAATTCTTCATGTAGACTTACAGGCACTTGGTATATGGAAACATAATAAGAATAATCACCGAAAATTAGCTGGTAATGCATCTTTGATATCTTTCATAGACTAATCAGTATCCTAAATCCATGATGCGATATGTAGGAGGGTGTGCTTTTCATGGGGAGCTAAGAATAATCATTTCTGTTTAATGGTGTTTTCTTTAGAAGAATTGAATTGAAATCTGAAACCGAATTGTATTGATATTTATAAATGGCATGTATATGTAGGTACGTTTCTGGGTCAGTTTAGAATCTGAATCCCAGATTCTGGGTCTTAAATTCATAATGTCATGCAGCATAACATACCTGGATATATTGTCCATGAGGAGCAGTATTTAAATGTATCCCTTTGTTTGTTGCCTCTTTAGAGTAATTGAATGTAATTCTGTAACTGACTAGTGAGACTGTTCAATCAGCAGAGAAAGGTGACTCAATGCCCTTTGTTGGAGCAGAAGGAGTTAAACTAGTCCTACCTAGTTATTACATACGGGTCACTCTGTAACCTTGAAAGACTGACATATTTGTAACATTGTTAATCCACCTGATCCACACTCTGTGCCAGTACCGTAACCTACAATCACCTTCTCCAAATCCATTTAACAAGCCCAAAGCAGGTCACTCCATCAGAGATTAACGTTTGGACATTTGGATTAGGACTTGTAAGGCCACATTGTGCTCTAATACAACATGCCCTTGTCATGCTGTATGAGCTCAGTGGCTGCAGGGGGGGGGGGGGGGGCTAAGTATGTTTGAGCCCCCCACTTTTTTAGAAAACAATAACATTGTTGACCAGTGCTGCATTCATGCACCATGCTGACCCTCTGCGCCTGATGCAATCCTGAAGGGTCGTCATGATACATTAATGACCGTTGCATCATGATGATATTAGGGCTCACATATTAAAATGCTATGATACATAACAGGGATACTCCAGATGACCACCATGAGCTGGATTATTAGTAAGACATGCCCTAGGCTACTGTAATTTTCCAGGATAAATAAAAGAAATTTCAACTTCAACTTCAACCTATTTACAGACAGTGCTACACCAGGGTGAGGATGGCGCGTGACGGTCGGGCCGTGACCCGGGACTACGTCGACAACCTGGTGTGGATCTGGAAGCACCAGCTCTATGTTAAAGGTAACTCAGTGATTAACCAGCTGTATACTGAGGGTACTGTACCACCCCCATCACTATAACAGCTGTATGCTGAAGGTACTGTACCACCCTCACCACTATAACAGCTGTATGCTGAAGGTACTGTACCACCCTCACCACTATAACTACTGTACCACCCTCACCACTATAACAGCTGTATGCTGAAGGTACTGTACCACCCCCACCACTATAACTACTGTACCACCCCCACCACTATAACAGCTGTATGCTGAGGGTACTGTACCACCCTCACCACTATAACAGCTGTATGCTGAAGGTACTGTACCACCCTCACCACTATAACAGCTGTATGCTGAAGGTACTGTACCACCCTCACCACTATAACAGCTGTATGCTGAAGGTACTGTACCACCCTCACCACTATAACAGCTGTATGCTGAAGGTACTGTACCACCCTCACCATTATAACAGCTGTATGCTGAAGGTACTGTACCACCCTCACCACTATAACAGCTGTATGCTGAAGGTACTGTACCACCCTCACCACTATAACCAGCTGTATGCTGAAGGTACTGTACCACCCCCATCACTATAACAGCTGTATGCTGAAGGTACTGTACCACCCTCACCACTATAACCAGCTGTATGCTGAAGGTACTGTACCACCCCCATCACTATAACCAGCTGTATGCTGAAGGTACTGTACCACCCTCACCACTATAACAGCTGTATGCTGAAGGTACTGTACCACCCTCACCACTATAACAGCTGTATGCTGAAGGTACTGTACCACCCTCACCACTATAACAGCTGTATGCTGAAGGTACTGTACCACCCTCACCACTATAACAGCTGTATGCTGAAGGTACTGTACCACCCTCATCACTATAACAGCTGTATGCTGAGGGTACTGTACCACCCTCACCACTATAACAGCTGTATGTTAAAGGTACTGTAACTGTAATCTGCCTGTATCAGTATAACTCTATAACATACTGTAACCTGTACACAATATAGACAAAGGTGCACGAGTTTTTGGTCTGTGTTGCTGTGTCATGAGTTGACCCTCGGGCCGTATTTCACTCGGCCTACGGCCTCGTGAAATGCGGCCCGAGGGTCAGCAAGTGAAATAACCTTCTAACAGACCAAAAACGAGTGTGCCTTTGTATTTATTTTTTAGGTTTTTCGATTCAAATTTCCAAAATGGTGGTAGGGGGAGCCGAAAAAAGTATATTTTCCCATCATTTAAATGTAAACAAACCACCATTAATGACGTTATTGATGACGTCACAGGGCCGTGAAATACGGCCATGGGTTATTTCACGGGGGGTGTGCAATATGGCATTCTTTGGTTAAATCAATAGCACTGCCGTATTTCATAAAAAATAAAACACTATATGCCACACTGTACCACTGTAACCTGGTGTGGATCTGGAAGCACCAGCTCTATGTTAAAGGTAACCTGACTGTGGCATTATACTACTTTAACTTAAAGGCCCAGCGCCCCTATATATAGAGCTGAGTACCTGTCACGACTGACTCTGACTGTTACTGGACGTGCAGTAAGAACTGCGGGTTTAAGGTAGCTTCCCACCTGCATCATGCCTACACATGGACGTTATGCTGTGCTGCAATGGTTAAATATGTGGACTTTAAGTAGTGGGAGGATTTGAAAAAAAATCGAATCATATCCACTGCTAGGGTTCTATATCTGACTTTCTACACAGGACATTGTATGTTACACCACAAAGAGTACCATTGCCATATAAAGGTCACATAGATGTGGCACTATTACTATGTAACAGTGACATAGTGCTTTAATGCAGTATGTCATGATGTAATGATGCACAAATGCAGCCCTGGCGAGCAACTCCCCAAGACCAAGGCATTTAGGTATCATGCTGGCCCTACAGGGTTTCTACAGCCCCAAAGGGTCAGCATGCTGCAAGAATGCATCCCTGCGGTGTAGATCCACCAGGGCTGCATTCATGCCACAAAGGACAGCCTTTAAAGCTTCAAGGACAGAGGAATCTTGCAGGCTTCACCTTGGTCAGTTTCACCAACAGCAATAAGGCTGCAGTTATACTCTGTGTTAACAACAGTGTACAATGCATTCAAGTACTGTAAAGCACTATTCTACCCTGGAATGGTTAATGTGTAAGGGCCTACTGGGTACAAACGCTATCATAAATGGTTAAGCAATATGATCTAGGGGAAATAGCTTCCCAATAGCTGTGATTTTTGAAAATTGATTTTGAAAATGGAAAATTGATTTTGAAAACCTCTTATTCATGAACTGTTCGGTCTTATGAACACCAGCTGTATTGTTCTATACCTCAGGTCTGATGTGGGGAGAGAAAAAGTAAAACTTAAAAACTTCACATCTAATCAGCCTTTACTGAGGTATGTTTATGTGTCTGTGAAGTGTTTTCTGTTTTGAGAGTGCATTTTTTATTTGAGTAAATCAAACTTTGAATTGCAATAGATTTTCCCTTACTTTTGGTGTAGACCGCAGGTCACTTATTTTATTGCTGGTGCCGTTTATCAATAGACTTGCAGCCCGACTCAAATAAGCTCTTTAAATGCTGAGTGTAAGTGTGGGCCACAGTGCAGACACCTGGTGCCACCTTGGTCAACTGGAGGCACAGCCTCCAAACCACATTTTATACAATAAATCTAAATAAACTGGCAAAAAAACAAGACTACAGTCACTCCTGAATGTCCACCTGATGAAGTCTTGGCAAAGACCCTTACCTGCACCCCATTGTTTCAGGAATACATGTTTCTGATACAGAGACATTTACACATTGACTGGTTACAGTCTTTGGTAAGTAACAACCAAAAAATTTAAATCATAAATGTCTAAACACAAATTAATTTTGTGAAGTTTATGTGAATTCCCAGAGAGCACCAGTTGCTGCTCTGAATCAACCTAGATTCAACTGGGGACCAATGAGAATGCAGGGATTAAATGCAGGGATTTTCTTATTTAACCAAACCCAATCCCAGAATTTTCTTTTTCAAAACCATTTCTTTTATTATTAAAAACCAAGTTCTGTTTCTTTTTGATCGAATTTTGTGTGTAGAATGAGAGGAGTGAGAGGAGGTTCTACAAGATTTCAGGGGATGTTTTATTCTTCATCAAAAGACAGGGACTCCCCATGTCCCCCCCAGATAGATAGCTAACCCTAAGCCAAAAACCTAACTACAATTTGAAAGAACTAAGCTAACCTTAACCCCTTCCCTAACCATTGGCCAGGTATCCAGTGTAGTTAGTTTCTTATGAAGCATATATGGAACTGGGGGATGTTGAAGCATGATGGTTTCTTACAAAGCATCCGCTGGGGATACAGGGGAGTCCCTGTCTTTGGTTGAAGTATAAGATATCCCCAAAAATGTTATGCTTGAAGAATAAGATATTGTGCTAATGTGGTGCAGCATAGAAGCTGACACTATGCCTCCTACTCCCAGATACAGCCATGCCTGCCCCTGCTGCCGTACCCCGGCGTCCCTCCACCACCCGCTCCCCCCACGACAACACCCGCACCCCTCACCCCGGCCGGCCGGCCACCACCGCCCGGCCTGCCACCACCGCCCGGCCTGCCACCACCGCCCGGCCTGCCACCACCGCCCGGCCTGCCACCACCGCCCGGCCTGCCACCACCGCCCGGCCTGCCACCACCGCCCGGCCTGCCACCACCGCCCGGCCTGCCACCACCGCCCGGCCTGCCACCACCGCCCGGCCTGCCACCACCGCCCGGCCTGCCACCACCGCCCGGCCTGCCACCACCGCCGGCACCACCAGAACCCAGCCCCAGCCTGAACCTGCACACAAGAAGAAGGCCGTTGGGAAGGACCTGAGTTTCTACCTGGACTATGTGATCAGCAACCTGCCGCTGGGGGGCCAGGAGGGGGGGTGTCCAGACAGCCAGCACCAGCTCCAGCTGCTGGGGCTGACCGCCGCCCGGCTCCTGGGGAAGCTGTCTGAGGTGGGTTTGACTGTATTTCTTTTATTTACCCTAGTAGGAATGTTTGACCAAATAGAGCATATAATAACAACACTAGCACATTTAGGTGCATGTTCATATATACCTAACCTGACTGAGTAATGGGTTAGCATTTAATAATCTGATGACCAATTAAGGTCAATAGTAGGTGAGGATGCACAGTAATACAAGGTTTCTTGAAATGAACAGAGGGAAAAGGGATAGAACCAATGCTAGGTATTATCATTGGGTATAGAGGAAGGGGTTATGAAGGTTATATAAATCAAAAGTCAATTTAGTTATATCTAAACATCTAAAGTCCGGTTAGTGCTGGTTTGTTTCATAAGAACCCCCCCCCCCCCCCATATATAGCTAAATGTATGCCAGGGTTTCCTTGACATGCTGGTGTTCCTATACCCCAGGTGCTGCAGACCCGCAGCCCGCAGTACGCCCAGACCTTCCAGCCCCTGATGCCTCCCGGGCGGGAGCCGGGTCTCAAGGTGGAGCTACGGGGCGGGCAGCGACATCTGGATGTCAAGGTGCTGCTAAAGAGGCCCCTGTACCCCGATATGTTTGAGGTAGGTTGGTGTACCCCGATATGTTTGAGGTAGGTTGGTGTAAGAGTGACATGTTTGAGGTAGGTTGGTGTAAGAATGACATGTTTGAGGTAGGTTGGTGTAAGAATGACATGTTTGAGGTAGGTTGGTGTAAGAGTGACATGTTTGAGGTAGGTTGGTGTAAGAATGACATGTTTGAGGTAGGTTGGTGTAAGAGTGACATGTTTGAGGTAGGTTGGTGTTAGAGTGACATGTTTGAGGTAGGTTGGTGTAAGAGTGACATGTTTGAGGTAGGTTGGCGTAAGAGTGACATGTTTGAGGTAGGTTGGTGTAAGAATGACATGTTTGAGGTAGGTTGGTGTAAGAGTGACATGTTTGAGGTAGGTTGGTGTAAGAATGACATGTTTGAGGTAGGTTGGTGTAAGAATGACATGTTTGAGGTAGGTTGGTGTAAGAATGACATGTTTGAGGTAGGTTGGTGTTAGAGTGACATGTTCGAGGTAGGTTGGTGTAAGAATGACATGTTTGAGGTAGGTTGGTGTTAGAGGGACATGTTTGAGGTAGGTTGGTGTAAGAGTGACATGTTTGAGGTAGGTTGGTGTAAGAGTGACATGTTTGAGGTAGGTTGGTGTTAGAGTGACATGTTCGAGGTAGGTTGGTGTAAGAATGACATGTTTGAGGTAGGTTGGTGTAAGAATGACATGTTAAATGCAGGTTTTAAGAGGCCCCTCTACCCAAATATGTTCCAGGTAAGTTGGTGGGACGTATGTTTTATAATTATAATTCTCTTATAATCGAAATTCTCTCTAACACTTCTTGGCCTCCATAGGATCTTCCACAAGGGGCATTTCTACAGTGTGTGTGTGTAACACCTGGCTGTGGTACATGATGTATGTGTGTGACAAGTGTGTGTTACATTATGTGTTACACGTGCAGACAGGACACAAACATGGGGTACCCCCCGGGGGTGCATTGTGGGTGTGTGTGTGTGTATGTGTGTGTTCAGACTGTGGTACATGATGTAGGGGTGTGACATATCTCTGTTACATTATGTAGGTACAGGCCCGGGTGTGCTCTTTGTGTGTGTGCGTGTGTTTATCCTGTGTTTAACACCAGACTGTGTGTAATGTTGTAGGTACAGACCGGACACCTACACGGCGTACCGCCCGGCTGTGTGTGTGTGTGTGTGTGTGTGCGTGTGTTTATCCTGTGTTTAACACCAGACTGTGTGTAATGTTGTAGGTACAGACCGGACACCTACACGGCGTACCGCCCGTGTGTGTGTGTGTGTGTGTGTGTGTGTGTGTGCGTGTGTTTATCCTGTGTTTAACACCAGACTGTGTGTAATGTTGTAGGTACAGACCGGACACCTACATGGTGTACCGCCCGTGTGTGTGTGTGTGTGTGTGTGTGTGTGTGTGTGTGTGTGTTGTTATCCTGTGTTTAACACCAGACTGTGTGTAATGTTGTAGGTACAGACCGGACACCTACACGGCGTACCCCCCGGGTGTGTGTGTGTGTGTGTGCATGTTTTTATCCTGTGTTTAACACCAGACTGTGTGTAATGTTGTAGGTACAGACCGGACACCTACACGGCGTACCGCCCGGCTGTGCGCTATACAAGGTGAGGAGGTGTCAGAGTAAGGAGGAGGACCGGGTAGTGCGGAGGATGTGGCGCTGCTGTACCGACACCAACGGGTATGTGTCTCCCCTCAAGATCTACCCCTGGTTAGCCAAAGGTGAGCATGGTAAATCAACTAACACGTTAACATTGATATAGCATTATCATTTGTAGCAGTATAAATTCTGGCATATCAATTCGCTTATAAGCCGCCCCCTAACTTTGGAGAAGCCCATCAGGCATTCACTGATTTCAACCGTCCCCAATTTAAAAGTTTCATTGTTTATGATTCACCTATTTCATTGTTTATGTTCACCTATTTCATTGTTCATGTTCACCTATTTCATTGTTTATGTTCACCTATTTCATTGTTTATGTTCACCTATTTCATTGTTTATGTTCACCTATTTCATTGTTTATGTTCACCTATTTCATTGTTTATGTTCACCTATTTCAATGTTTATGTTCACCTATTTCATTGTTTATGTTCACCTATTTCATTGTTTATGTTCACCTATTTCATTGCTTATGTTCACCTATTGTTATTGTAGCTGTGGTGGATGCGGTGGTGTACCTTAGGGAGAGGGACCCGCAGTGGGCTGACCTTGACTTCCGTCTTCATGCAACCTTTCCTGTCATCCGTATAGAGGTCACCTTCAAACAGAAACCTTCAACATCCAGACATCACCAGACAACCACGGCCCATAGCAACCCGGCAACCACAGGGCAACGTGCAATGTCTGCCCATAGCAACCCGGCAACCACAGGCAACCACACAATGTCTGCCCATAGCAACCCTGCAACCACAGGCAACCACACAATGTCTGCCCATAGCAACCCGGCAACCACAGGCAACCGCACAATGTCCGCTCATAGCAACAGGCCAACTATCGCGAACTCTGTCTCACTCACTGGTAACCGTGCAATGTCTGCCCATAGCGACCAGGCAACTACAGGGAACTCTGTCCCTAGCAACGAGCCACTCACCAGTAACCGTGCAATGTCTGCCGATAGCGACCATGTAACTCCCGGGCAGCGCCCAGTGTCTGGGCGTAGTAACCAGGTAACTACGGTGCAGCGCCCCGTGTCTGGGCGTAGTAACCACAGTGTTGGAGCTCACGGGGATGAAGAACCACAGCCCTGGGACAATCAGACAAACATTGAGATCTCAAAACTCTCACAACAAACTCTGTCAGTCACTGATTCTCAGAGGTTACCCGCCTCACGCGCCACCTCCGCCCGGTCCTCTGTTTATGTGGACTTGAGGATTTCCACTCGCAACTCAGCCAGGAACTCAGCCAGGAACTCAGCGAGGTGCTCAGCGAGGTGCTCACAGAGTGGCCGGAGGAGCCCCCACTCCCTGGTGTCCAGCCGTCCGTCCTCTGCCTGGACGTTCCTGTTTAACGATGAGGAGGAGGAGGAGGAGGGCGTAGAAGCGCCTGCCCCCGGGACGCTCTACCTGAACCTGATCCCCACCATAGAGGGCTTCAGCTGGCCGCAGGGGGTCCGCATGCCGCAGGTGCTGCCCAACCAGCGGCCCTGGTCCGTCAAGGCGCAGCGGTATGTACACTAACTTAGGCTGTATAACAATGGTGACTGGACTGGGATGTTTGAAACCAAACTGAATCTTTTTTGCCTAAACCTTTATTGTCTCTGTAAACAGCTCATTATTATATTTATGAGGCCCCTGGAAGACAAGCCTACATGAGTTATATCTCTCATTATGAGTACCTCCACATGTCAGTTATTGAATACCATGACTATTACATCAATATATCGTAGAATCTTGCGTAGAAGCCGCGGCTTGTACGCGAGTCAGATAGTTTCTTCTAATCACAATGATATGCTAGTACCTAAACTAAGAGTTACTATTAGAATCATCAGAGAACCAATCAATTACCAATCATGTAAAATGTAATTAATTATACATTTATGTTGTTGTTATTTCGTTTATTTTTATCCTGAGGAAATACATAACCTTATAGATTGTATTACTGTATTCCACGGCTTTATACATATAATAAAGCTCCGTTAAGCGGTAGTTAGGCCACTAGCCCTCGTAGTGGGGTGGTAATGGGATATAGTACTGTCCAAGATGTAATTAGACAGCCCTATTACCCGTGCGTTAATTTATGGAAATTGTTACTTAAATTTTGAATAAGCTGGGAATTGATGAGCCAGCGGGTTCATCAGAGGCGTGATATTGAAGTCTGTGTCATTTGTACTCAAGGTACTGACAGCCTCGATATGGGTAGAGTAGTGAAAAATAGGAAAGTAGAAATAAAGAGTATAGTGTAGGAAGAAAGTAAAGAAAGGTAAAGAAGAAAGTCGGAGATAAAAAAAATAAAATAAAAGATATATAATGGATGAGTGGGGGCCACATCAGTGGCGCCCACTCATCATTTTTGCAAGAGCCTCAGATGTTAACTATTACATAAAACAATAACACCATTGTACCCACCTTGCTGAGTCCCTGATATCAGCCCTTACCTTACAGCTGGGCGGCCGACCTGCGGGAGCGGCTCACTGACGGGGACAGCTTCTGGGAGCTGACGGCCTTTGACCCGGTCAGCGTGCTGAGCCAGCCGGGCTACCTGCCCTACTGGAGGATCTCCTACAGGGCCACCCACCACTACCTGCTGTCCCGCGTGGCAGCCGAGCTGGCCTTCAGGTGGGCACAGCTGAGTTGTACCAAATTGTATATCCTAGATGTTTTAATGACAGTAAAAGTATATTGTTTATGGGTTTGGGGACATTTAAATGCTATCCATGGATAGAAACAGCTCAGAGAGTGATTCCGATGTGGCCCAGCCATGGTCTTCTACAGTGTACATGTGTTTTCAATGGGGAGAATAAAATCATGCACTTTTTTTTATTCCATGATTTACCATAATTGGCCATCAGAATTGAATTTGAGAAAAATGATAGTAAAGCATAAATTAAATAGATAGGAAATGAAGAATGATATTGGTGAATTAACATCCTAGATAGAATTGACTTTTGAGTCTAAGTCATTACTTTCACTTCCCCTTGCCTTCTGCTTGCAGCTCCACCCTGGACGGGGTGCTGGACGTGGTGGAGATGGCGGCCGCAGACAGCGGCAAGGTGTGGGCCATCCTGGGGTCAGAGGTCAGGGACGAGATCCGCATGTGTGCCATGCGGGAGAACCTGCACCGGGGGCGGAGTCTGGGGGAGTGGTACCTGGCCGTGCTGGGGGCCACCATACAGGCCCTGCAGGCCCTGCAGCAGCTCAAGGGGCACCCGGGTCCTGGGCCCCGGCCGGCTGGAGACCAGGAGGATGGCAGCCCCAGTAGTGAGGCGGGAGACGAGGGGGCGCGGCTGCTGCAGGCGGGAGACGAGGGGGCGCGGCTGCTGGATGCCCTACAGCAGGTGGAGGCCCTGAGTCACGAGGACCCCCGGAAGCTGGTAGAGAGGATCCAGCTCAACGACCCCGCCGCTGATGATGACCTTGACCTTGCTGTGAGGCCACCGCCTGACAAGGTTATTAAGTCGTCCACTCCAGTTGTCGCCCGGAGAGCATCCATGACAACCATAGACAAACCCCTGGTGGTCAGCAGACCGGTCAAACAACCACAGAGAAACCTGTACCGGCTCTTCAGGAAGGATTTGTAACAATGGTCCCAAACAGCACGAAACCAAATGAGAAGTTGGTGTGTGTATGTTGTGTAAAAAGCTGTTGACTTTGTGCCATTACTCAGAGGGATTACAAGATAAATATGAGGAACACTCAACAATCATTACTGAGTCAAAATTCTCAGACCAGCACACCGCATCCAGGATGACACATTCAATTTCTTAAGCTTCACTTGAGAAAATTTAAACAATTTGGCACAAGAAAGGTGTGTACTTTTTCTCTGGCCATCTATGTGTAGAATTGCACTATTGAGTCCCTCTCAAGATATTGTTTGCAGGGCCACTAGGACTGTGTACATCCTATGCCACTGGGACCTACCTTTAGTGAAAGCTTATACCTCATAGAGTGTAGGGTTGAACTGCTGAACTCATTCAGGAAAGGCAAACACTCCAGTCCACCACTCATGGATATCAAATATTACATTAGTAGCTTAAGAAGTTTGTTCAGGGGTACATGAAGGCTATCTACTTACCAGTGGATCTACAGTGTGTCAGGGGACAACACGGTCTGGTCACGCATATGTACATCCACCTAATGTAAGGTTTACTCCGTACTAACTACATACACCTAATGTAGATGTATGCACAGACATGGACATCCACCTAATGTAAGGTTTACTCCGTACTAACTACATCCACCTAATGTAGATGTATGTACAGACATGTACATCCACCTAATGTAAGGTTTACTCCGTACTTAGCTACATCCACCTGATGCAGATGTATGTACAGACATGTACATCCACCTAATGTAAGGTTTACTCCGTACTAACTACATCCACCTAATGTAGATGTATGCACAGACATGTACATACACCTAATGTAGATGTATGCACAGACATGGACATACACCTAATGTAAGGTTTACTCCGTACTAACTACATACACCTAATGTGGATGTATGCACAGACATGGACATACACCTAATGTGGATGTATGTACAAACATGGACATACACCTAATGTAAGGTTTACTCCGTACTAACTACATACACCTAATGTAGATGTATGCACAGACATGGACATACACCTAATGTAGATGTATGCACAGACATGGACATCCACCTAATGTAGATGTATGTACAAACATGGACATACACCTAATGTAGATGTATGCACACACATGGACATCCACCTAATGTAAGGTTTACTCCGTACTAGCTACATCCACCTAATGTAGATGTATGCACACACATGGACATCCACCTAATGTAGATGTATGTACAGACATAGCAGGTTCCTAGGCTCAGCACACAGGCGCCCCCTGGTGGGTTGTAGCAGAGACGGCAGGCCACTACCACTGTAGCAGGAGGTATGGCGACAGCGTTGAGCTCCAGTTCCATTTTCTGCCACAAGAGCTCCAAATGGGACTGGTGGAACTGCTATACCTAGATTGTGACTTCCTGCCAGGCTGTGCAGAGGGACTGGACTACAGGGTTTGATTGGTCAACTCCTGAGGACAAGTTAGGGAAAACAAGTCTTTTTTATATGAGATTGCCCAGACTCTGTTATTTTAGAGGCGGGGCCAGAGATGGGTATACCTAGCAACCCGCACCCCTGGCCACTTACTCTATGACTTTATAAAAGAAGAGAATATTTCAAAATATGAACAACAACAATCATGTCTAGATTGCTTAATTAGAAAGGATATCTCTAAGTCAGTCATTTATTTCATACCGGGAATAGCTATTACTATGCTTAAGTACTAGAATTCTCGTATCACATGGCCCCCATGGGATACAGTGTTGTCAATACCCATGGCCCATGACGTCATAATTAGCTCGAGGTCATAATGAGGCCACGGCGTTACTACGAGGTTAATATCGTTGTTATTCTTCACTTTTAGATAGTTTTGGCATGAAATAAAGGCAAAGGCCCATGGCTAGACAATATTTTGGTATTGTCCCCCCCTTGGTGGGGCTGGGGCTGTATCCCACTCAGCCTACGGCTTCGTGGGATACGGCCCCAGCCCCACCTCGGGTGGAACGATACCAAAATATCTACTAGCCATGGGCCTTTGTCTATTTATCCCAATATCCTTCTAAAATACGTTATCATTATTTATGCATACATCTGGTGTACAGCATTACGTACTTTCTGGATGTATAGATAGCATGCAGCTAATCATTTATTAGTCTATTTATTTCTGGGGTCTGGGTGTCATATAAAATGTAAACAATGAGGTTTGAAGTATTTTAGTATAAGTTCATATTTAATGTATATATTAGTATTATAGAAGTTTATATCCATGTAAATACAAATGATATGAAATGGTTCATAACTGATTCAAATACAGGCAATTTATGTACTTGTTATATTTATGAAATGATAATGAGACACAAATACAAAATGTATAAGTTTATTGAATAATGTTTATTTGTATCATATTTTATTCCAATCAGATAATGAATATTTATACAAAGGTCTATAAACTGGAGCACACACTATATACAGGGTTTACACGCAGCTATTGTACACTGGTGGAGCACTGACTTCTTAATAATTGAGTGAAAAAACACATTTCTATATTTTGCACTGGGAAGACAGACTTCAGAATACACCACTCTTCACCCAAGCTGTAGAAAAGATATATCCAGCTGCTTTACATAAAACTGCAAAACTCGTTTACTCTATCATTTTAATCTTACTATTTAGAAAGCTTTAAA
This sequence comes from Harmothoe impar, assembly GCA_947462335.1. Taxonomy (NCBI): domain Eukaryota; kingdom Metazoa; phylum Annelida; class Polychaeta; order Phyllodocida; family Polynoidae; genus Harmothoe; species Harmothoe impar. The sequence goes on from OX381713.1 coordinate 71,834,507, forward strand.
ATCTAGAATAGCAGTTGTAGTACGCATTCAGACCTCCAGGTGGCAGCACCAGTAGTGGCAAGACATGGGGAATTGGTACAATACAACACAGAGACACAAATAGCCTGGTTTATAGTCTACTGTTTGTCTAAAGGTCTACTCCAAAACACAGCCCTACCTAATACATACAGTCCTTACTGGTAGTTCCTGCAGCTGGTACAAATACTACACGTGTCTTATAGAGCTAATTACATGGTCATATAACATAGGTTTGCGTATTTCCTCCCCTCAATTGTAAACCTTACTTTCATACACATTGCATTCCCTTATATAAGGAATTTTACAACTTGACCTTACACTGCATTGGACGTGACTACATAGTAATATAATCAGCTATTGCTGGACCTTAATTGTATGTTTTGGGAATGGATGTAATGTTTCTGATATGGTCTCTCAATGTATTGTTGGCCTGTCAAAGCATGATTTTGTATCAATTTGATGGTTATTGGAACATAATACAACATGTAAGGTACAAAATGCTGTGCCTTGGATAAATGCAAGCTTATCCGTATATTTTGGAGTATTATATATAAAATGTGAGCTAAACCAAAGTAAATAAGTTACTTATTTTATACCAGCTTCTGTATCTTTCTAACATGTTTCCATATTTAAATTGCCACATAACAAAAGTTATCTGTGATGATACACCACGGGAGCGACATGATATACACAACAAGCCGTGATGATAACACGATTTTCATAATCAACATTACACAGCGACGCACAGAGCATCCCTTCTGCTTTCAATTAAGATGTAACTTTAGATATAGAAAAGTTCAAATCAGCTTTTTCCTTAAACATATTCTCAGTATTATACGTGATCAATATTTCATGTAGCCATGTCTGCATAATGGACGTTATCCTGGACAGATTGGCACACCTTGAGTCAGATATATAGACATGCAGGTGGTTGTTCTGGTGCTACATTGCCAAGTTGAATACAGTGACTCCCATCACTACACAGATGAATGTATGTCACCGGGAAAAGCTCGGGCTAAGGTTATTTATTTGGTTGGGACTCCCAAGGTGGATTTAAAGATACTCATTAAAGAGCTGTGAGGCATGGGTAGTTTGTGTAGAGCAGCGAGAGTCTGTATAAATATAGTTTTAATGAATGGAAAGATGACGGCAGGTTAACGGCTGCTTGTCGATGAGGCAAGACGTAGAAGATGTACAGTGTAATGCAGGAATTGACCAACAAGACATGGATGCTTGCTGTAGCATAACCTCCCATAAGCAGAGTTATACATTACCACTCAGACTGCAGGATATATCTCCTGGAGCCACCCAAAGCTCAAGTCTATGTGTTAATGAAGGGTTCCACCAATCAGAAGTCAGAGATGTGGGGAGTCTGGGGAGTCTGTACATAGTACATATCTAGACACTGAATGTGTGCAGACTCATTACTGTGCACTGCTTTGTCGTCAAGGCAGAATTAGAAAATGCCACTCAGACTTTGAGGATCTATTAACATTGTGTATAATTTGTACTTCAAATTGAGAAGATTGTTTAACTGAGACGTTGGAGATGAGTCATGCTGCGGGAAGAGTCCTACACACCCAGAGTTAAAGTGATGCATATTCATGAGGGGCATTAGCCAATCAGAATGGTAGGACTGTGCATAGTATTGCTGTATGCTGGCACATCATGAACTTGACCAATCACAAGCAGAGGACTGTATTTAGATGTGAATGAGTCAAACGACCAGACATTGAAGATGACAGGAAGTGGGAAGACACCAGTACGAGTCGAGAGGAAACCCGACCCATGATGAGGGCTCGTGTTAGGGTCCTCATGTCTGAGGGCCAAGCTGCATGCCATCTGCTGCATGATGACCCCTTCACACCTCGGTCAGCCAATCAGACGCTGAAGACGGCAGGAAGTAGGAAGACGTCAGTAGGAGTCCTGAAGACGCCACACACGATAAGCTGCAGAGTGACCCTGTTTGCCGCATGGTCAGACCGTGAAGGCGTTGAGACTGCATTTAGATAAGAATGAGTCAAATGGCCAATCAGACATTGCAGATGCCACCCATGTCAGGAAGTATGAAGGACTTGGGGAGACCGACACATGAGGAGGGTTAGGCTGCATAGTGATTCTATTTGCTGCGTCCAGGAGTTGAGAGGAGACCCCACACATGACAAGCTGCATAGTGATCCCCCTGATGCCTGGTGACGGGCCCGGGGTGATCCCTCTTGCCTGCACGATGACCGGTCAGACCTCGAAGGCGTTGAGGAGTATGAAGACCCCTGTGAGGGCGGAGAGCAGCGCCCCACACACCAGCAGGGTGGTGGTGTAGGGGGGCGGCTTGCGGCTCACACGGCACCCGTACAGGATGAGGCCAACAAGGATGAAGACAACTGTAAGTAGAGGAAATACAGCCATTAGTACATGTAATAACAACAATAACAGTCGTACAGGTCAGCCCCACCAAGATGAAGACCACTGTAAGGGGAAGGGGAACAAGGTATTAGCTGAGGTACATGTAATAACAACAATAACAGCTGTACAGGACCAGCCCCACCAGGATGAAGACCACTGTAAGGGGAAGGGGAACAAGGATTAGCTGAGGTACATAACAACAATAACAGCTGTACAGGACCAGCCCCACCAGGGTTAAGACAACTGTAAGGGGAAGGGGAACAAGGTATTACCTGAAGTATGGGACATGTAACAAACATTAGCTGAAGTATGGGACATGTAACAAACATTAGCTGAAGTGTGGAACATGTACCAAACATTAGCTGAACAATAAGCTGTATA
>OX381713.1:71839808-71895880 GCA_947462335.1 Harmothoe impar
CTAATTGTTTCCAATTTTAGCTTCAGTGTAACATCCCTTAAATACTTACAGAAACAGTTCAAAGTTGACTGATTTTAAGCTTCATGGACAGCCCAATGTCAGGTGAACTAGCATAGATTTCTCTATTCTCCTACATTGCCATGCCTCTAATATGTATCAGACTGAAAGGGGAAAGTCTTTTTGGTGTGGATGTAGCATTGACCACATCTCACATTTAGTAGTATTAGAGTATTATGGCATTTTACCAGACATGCTGAGTTCAAGTGCTAACAGGTAAGTGGATGAAGTTACGCATGCGTTTAACACCAGTCGGAGCCGCGGCGTGGGCCCCCTGAAGCTGGCACTGATTAAGGATGGCCTCCTACACAGACAGGGGTGTTCAGCTTAAAGGTGCCATTTACACAATATTTTATGCTTGAAGAAGAAGATTTTCAGGAGATATCTTATTCTTCGTTCAAAGACAGGGACTCCCCTGGTCCCCCAGATATATAGCTAACCCTAGTCTAGCCCTAACTGTAATCAGAAAGAACTAACCTAACCCTAACCCCTACACTCAAAAAATAAACTTGTCTCCAGACTCTTCAAAGTGAGGGTCATAAAATAAACGAGTCAAAAACTTGTCTAAGTGACAAGGAAGCGGGTCTTCTAGCTGGAGATAGAAGGCCCACTTGGTATGTGCCAGCCCAAAACCCGACATTTGTCAGCTCCAGATTCTATTTGTGGGATGGTAACCTGATACGTTAGACAACTTTTGACTCGTTTATTTTATGACAGTCACTTCGATGAGTCTGGAGACAAGTTTACTTTTTCAGTGTACCCTAACCATTTGGCAGGTATCCAGTGTAGATGGTTTCTCACAAAGCATTCCCTTGGGATACAGGGGAGTCCCTGTCTGTCTTTGAAGCATCAGATATCCCCAAAAATCTTATGCTTGAAGAATAAGATATTGTGTTAGTATAGAGAAAAAAAAGTGAAGACTATCCTCAACCCCACTGTCCACGAAGTAACTTCATTATATTCGAAGTCATTATAGTCACTAGCTATCTCTCCATGTTTATCTATAGCTACCTCCATGTACTCAGCATTATCTGGACCTTAATCAACAAGAACCTAATATTAGTAATTAGCCAAGATGATTTTAAGCACACTACCCAGGCCAAAGGACTGCAAAAGGCAATGGTGTATCACCCCTAGTTAAAACTTGCTGAATGCTACAGTAGTTGTTTCCTTACCTGGCTGTTTACCAAGTCCCCCTGCCCCGTGTCTACCTACAGCGTGAGGCTATAATTGACTCGTCCGTCTAAGTACAGCAGCTATAAACACAGGTAATTACAGACCGCGCTAACGGCAGAATGTCAACAACCGCTTCATGTTGTGAGAGCCGTGTGTGTGTGTGTGTGTGTATGTGTGTGTGTGTGGGGGGGGGGGTGTCATTTATAGAGGCACCCACACTTTAGCCCTTTAAGGGCCCAACTTTGACATTTATCGTCACGAGTTGCTCGCCAGGGCTGCATCCATACAGGTGCTGATACGTAATGTATAACCTCTGTAGGGTCGGCATAGAACCCGCGTGGGGATGCAGCCCTGGTATTAAAGTACCCCAGCCAGGGCCGCATCCAAGCATCATGACGGCAAAGGGCACGATGCGTCAAAGGACATCCTGAAAGGTTTAAGTGCAGGCCTACTACCTGAGTACCCTCACCCTGTAACAGCTCATCAGCTGTTCAGTCTGTGTCCAGGGCTAAATGCTGCACCGTCCTGTTAAAGCACCGGTTTGGAATAAGCGCCTGTCTCGTATAACTGCCGGGGAAGAAGAATAAAGATATATCTTAAACACTTGAAACAGGTCTGGAATAAGCGCCTGTCTGGAGTAAGTGCCAGGGTGATACTTCGTCCAAATCAATAAGCGCAGGGGTGCTTATGGCTGTGTCTCACGACCTTGGGCCAATGTTTTTGTCTCTGACTGGGTGCCGTCTCTGACCGGGTGCCGTCTCTGACCGGGTGCCGTCTCTGACCGGGTGCCGTCTCTGACCGGGTGCTGTCTCTGACCGGGTGCCGTCTCTGACGGGCTTGGCTTGATAAGGTCAAAGTACCAACAGCAGGAGGCTAAGTGTAATTATAATTATAATTATATAACAACTGCAATAACGTTTTTACAAATCCTTATATACATGGGTATAATTCTTTTTAAAACACCTTTTTCTGACACCTGGTCAGAGAGGGCACCTGGTCAGAGACGGCACCCGGTCAGAGACGGCACTCGGTCTGAGACAAAAACATTGGCTCAAGGTCGTGAGACACAGCCTTATACAAGATGGTACAATGACATTGGTATATAAAGCGCGGGAAACCATGATAGTATGAAAGAAAGAGGACTGGTTTCAGAGAACGGTGATGCTCACGCAGGGGTATAGTTTCAATAAGGGGGCTGGGCTCAGGTCTGTCATTTTAGTTAATGAAGAAGGTATCTGACCCAAACAGGGGAAAAAGCTTTAATGATTCAGTTTTAATACAGCTTGTTATATGGCGCTGTAATCTGAATGGTTAATCTGTACTTGTCCCAGTGCTGCAGAGGCAGCTTTGTCTTTATGCTGAATGGGGTCTATAGTCCAAGAAAGGGTGGCTTTTTCAGAATAAAGTTGTTCTTTCGTTAGTTTTAGCAGAAGCCTCATAACATTGTCTGTAATGGGTATGTTTGCAAACATCTCATGTCAGTAGATTCACAGGACAATTATCACTCAAATAGGGAATATTAAAATGGATAATTTTAAGGTTATATTTATAAATTTGTCAGTCAAGCTTCAGAAATGTTCAACAACTTTATCAACAACCTTTCAGAAAAGTCACCCTTTCTTGCTGCATTGGTCTATAGGTACTGGGTAAATGTCACCCCTGTCTGAGTGCCATGTCGTCATTAACACCTCCCCCTCCTACTTTAAGGGTGGGGGGGGGGGCAGGCTGAGAGGTGGGGGAGCAGGGAGAGGGGGAGGGGATGGGTGAAAAAAGCCACACTACCTTTCCCCTTTACATGTCCCGAGAATAGATGCCATCCTGGCATTTACACGGTAACAATTACACAGTGACATATTCATCATGAACGGGGTCTGTGGAAGAACCGTGCTGGGGGGGAGTGGAGGGGGGGGGTTCACTGACTGTTTGAGGGTAGATAACACTAGCTGTCACCCTACCGCCCCTTGTATCAGACGGTGGGGAATTTGACCGCCCTATGTATGTGTATTTAAGCTGTGCATGGCCTGTCCACTGCCCCACTCCAACCCACAGCCTCTGTTATTTCAGGACTGAATGTGCGTACAACCCTGAATAGGCTATTGCAGTCCTCCCACTAGGTCATACAGATTCACTCTTTTTTCAGCCACTAGTTTAAGGTTGACCGCCCTACTTATCACAGATTGAATGAGTTCCGTTGTAATAGTATTTGACCACCACTGCTTTTGAGAGTTGTGCTGCAGTGGTTATCCAGTATATGACAGAGTACCCCCCGCCCCCCCCTCCCCCACCCCCTGTAAGCAGCAGAACTCAGTGTTAAGTGACAGGAACACACGTCATGTAGAGACGTGATGGCAGCACGTCATGTAGAGACGTGATGGCAGTACGTCACACTGCCAACACGTCAAGTAGAGACGTGATGGCAGCACGTCACACTGCCCACACGTCATGTAGAGACGTGATGGCAGCACGTCACACTGCCAACACGTCAAGTAGAGACGTGATGGCAGCACGTCACACTGCCTACACGTCAAGTAGAGACGTGATGGCAGCACGTCACACTGCCTACACGTCATGTAGAGACGTGATGGCAGCACGTCACACTGCCCACACGTCATGTAGAGACGTGATGGCAGCACGTCACACTGCCCACACGTCAAGTAGAGACGTGATGGCAGCACGTCACACTGCCTACACGTCAAGTAGAGACGTGATGGCAGCACGTCACACTGCCCACACGTCATGTAGAGACGTGATGGCAGCACGTCACACTGCCAACACGTCAAGTAGAGACGTGATGGCAGCACGTCACACTGCCTACACGTCAAGTAGAGACGTGATGGCAGCACGTCACACTGCCTACACGTCATGTAGAGACGTGATGGCAGCACGTCACACTGCCCACACGTCATGTAGAGACGTGATGGCAGCACGTCACACTGCCAACACGTCAAGTAGAGACGTGATGGCAGCACGTCACACTGCCCACACGTCATGTAGAGACGTGATGGCAGCACGTCATGTAGAGACGTGATGGCAGCACGTCACACTGCCTACACGTCATGTAGAGACGTGATGGCAGCACGTCATGTAGAGACGTGATGGCAGTACGTCACACTGCCAACACGTCAAGTAGAGACGTGATGGCAGCACGTCATGTAGAGACGTGATGGCAGCACGTCACACAGCCTACACGTCATGTAGAGACGTGATGGCAGCACGTCATGTAGAGACGTGATGGCAGCACGTCACACGTCATGTAGAGACGTGATGGCAGCACGTCACACTGCCTACACGTCATGTAGAGACGTGATGGCAGCACGTCACACAGCCTACACGTCATGTAGACGTGATGGCAGCACGTCACACTGCCTACACGTCATGTAGAGACGTGATGGCAGCACGTCATGTAGAGACGTGATGGCAGCACGTCACACGTCATGTAGAGACGTGATGGCAGCACGTCACACTGCCTACACGTCATGTAGAGACGTGATGGCAGCACGTCACACTGCCTACACGTCATGTAGACGTGATGGCAGCACGTCACACTGCCTACACGTCATGTAGAGACGTGATGGCAGCACGTCATGTAGAGACGTGATGGCAGCACGTCACACGTCATGTAGAGACGTGATGGCAGCACGTCACACTGCCTACACGTCATGTAGAGACGTGATGGCAGCACGTCACACTGCCTACACGTCATGTAGAGACGTGATGGCAGCACGTCATGTAGAGACGTGATGGCAGCACGTCACACGTCATGTAGAGACGTGATGGCAGCACGTCACACTGCCTACACGTCATGTAGAGACGTGATGGCAGCACGTCATGTAGAGACGTGATGGCAGCACGTCATGTAGAGACGTGATGGCAGCACGTCACACAGCCTACACGTCATGTAGAGACGTGATGGCAGCACGTCACACTGCCTACACGTCATGTAGAGACGTGATGGCAGCACGTCACACAGCCTACACGTCATGTAGAGACGTGATGGCAGCACGTCACACAGCCTACACGTCATGTAGAGACGTGATGGCAGCACGTCATGTAGACATGATGGCAGCACGTCACACTGCCTACACGTCATGTAGAGACGTGATGGCAGCACGTCATGTAGAGACGTGATGGCAGCACGTCACACTGCCTACACGTCATGTAGAGACGTGATGGCAGCACGTCACACTGCCTACACGTCATGTAGAGATGTGATGGCAGCACGTCACACTGCCTACACGTCATGTAGAGACGTGATGGCAGCACGTCATGTAGAGACGTGATGGCAGCACGTCACACAGCCTACACGTCATGTAGAGACGTGATGGCAGCACGTCACACTGCCTACACGTCATGTAGACGTGATGGCAGCACGTCACACAGCCTACACGTCATGTAGAGACGTGATGGCAGCACGTCACACTGCCTACACGTCATGTAGACGTGATGGCAGCACGTCACACAGCCTACACATCATGTAGAGACGTGATGGCAGCACGTCACACAGCCTACACGTCATGTAGACGTGATGGCAGCACGTCACACTGCCTACACGTCATGTAGAGACGTGATGGCAGCACGTCACACAGCCGTCACACGGCCTGCATGTCTGTCATGTAGACGTGAGGTAAGATCTGCTGCCAGATGTACCCGGACCCTACAGTCGTTCATGTCCTGGCTCTATTTACTTTTTATCAATAATCACATAAAGTAAATAGAGGTCTACTCAAATCTGTCTGATTTGCATCCAACTTGGCTCTGCCTCAAGTGATACATAGACAGAGCTGCATGCTAAAGTCACAGAGTCTAGGGTTTTTCACTTGTCCCGTACTCCACGCTGGCCACAGGCCTATTGCAGGACGGAACAGGCTCCCGAGTGGAATAACCACAGATGAGGTGACTTTAAAGTAATACTCTGTATTTATTTCAGGGTATATCAATGTAAAATAGATATGTAGTCTGTTTGTTTACTTCTTCGGTGTTTGATTACTTCCGCGGGACCACCATTTTGAATTCTGACTCCTTGGAGTGTGCAATATTGCCAGAGCGTGCAGTTTGGCCGAGGGTTATTGTGCGCTGGCTTAGGGAACGACCCCTCGTGAAGAAACCTGTGGTTCAGACCGATCGTCGCGGACCTCTGTCTATGTCTCCTGCCAAAGTACATCCACATTAGAGGGTTTTTCTATCTATCAACAATTGTTCATATGAGGCAATTCCAAGGTCAGACCTAACATGGCCGCGCAGACCTTAACTTTGAAGGAGTAACCAACACAAACAGTGGCCGGAAACAATACAACGGCACTTAGCAACAGTAGTCAAGCTACCCATGATCCCCCGCGCGGCCACAGACAGTGACCAGCGCCAGAATTCCTGCCTGATTAATACGACTATAAACAGGGTTTATACCTTGCATAATGTAGCATAGACTGCAGTCTTAGGTCCGCCCTGTGACCCCCTAGGACCCCCTAAGACCCCCCAATGACCCCCTAGGCCCCCTAGGACCCCCCTATGACCCCTGTAACCCACAAGGACTCCTTAGGCTAAAGGGGCCCAGACGGCTGCGTCGCTTGTCGATCTTAAGAGATGGCTTAAAACGGGGCCTTGTTGCCTTGTCGAATTTACCCATCTGGGGCCCTACCCAAGGCTTCTCACCAAACCTCTCTACAGTGTCTGGATTCCTAGGAAGCTTCATAAAGCACTGCATGCTGTAACATATAAGACATGGCTACACAGGGCTGGTCTGTAGCTGGTGCTGACTCTGGGTGTGATGAGACCTAATCAGCCTAATGAGCACCTCCTGCCGCCCACAGACCTAACTAAGGCCTAAATAAGGCCTAATTGGCCCCCAATTAGCTTCCTTGTGGTACTCTGTCTCTTTCTGGGTCTGGCCGGGTCAGCACGTAATAGAGTTATGTTATTGTAGCATTCACATAATGGGTCTCGGGGAGGAGTAAAAAGCTGATTGCAGTCTGAGAATGTCTGCTCGGTGCAAAGAGAGTAATTAGAGTTTCTTAATTAAGAGACGTTCCCTGCAGTCCGAACTAAAGAGGGAATAAAACATGTGTATATCGATATAAAAAAGAGTTTAATTATACTTGAGACATCTTAGACGCTCCGTCAGAACTGTTTGGGCTCCGTTAGAACTGTTTGGTTCGGCAGTTTGAGAACTGCAGTACACAACAAATGGCAGTGGAGCTCATCATCACAGTTCTAGTAAAATATCCATGACAGGCCACATTTTAGGTTATCAACTTTGACAATTTAAATATGTGTACTATAACTGGATAAGACTGTGGGTGATTTACATTAGATGTTGGTTCTGTTCATCTCGGTGTGCCTAAAGCACCGTGACTATACATGGGTAAAATTCGACACATGTGACACGGCGACACGGGGGGTTGTTAAAATCGACACGTGCGACACGGGGGGTTTAAAAATCGACGGACACGAAATTGTAGACCAAAATGTATAGAATAAAAATCGACACGGCGACACGGCCCCTTAGCGAAAAAACGACACGGCGACACGGCAGTAATTCTGGCGACCCATGTATAGTCACAGCACCAGCGGTGACTATAGAAGATGCCACACTGAGGGTGTAACCAGCGGTGGGGCTGGTTGCCGGTGTTCTGAGGCACCGATGCCGTAAACAAACAGCATAGCTAGTCTAGATGTTGGTTTCAGTGACTGTCACGGCAGCTAAATAAAACCACACACAGCAAATAAGTAAGTGACATAGGGCATGCAGTAGTTTTATGGATGTCAATTTGATCATTCCATGATAAATGATAATAAATGACAACAAGTGCACACATTACGGCAGCTGTCTGGCCCCTGTGTAACATTGGTACAGTCTGTACATTATAACGACTGCTGGTCTCGGTTATATAGACACTAAGACAGTCGGTACATTATAATGACTACTGGTCTAGGTTAGCATGGTGTAACATTGGTACAGTCCGTACATTATAATGACTACTGGTCGCGTTATAACGCGTTACACCAGGCTGCAGGTTCCCACCACCAGCCGTCATTAGGGAACAGGTCACGTGTCACTTACGTACATTACACCTCACTGTGACAGACTGACAGCTGGGCGGTAATAGGGCACATGGGTGATAATAGGGCACATGGAACACATGGGTGATAATAGGGGAGATGGATGTATGTATGTAGGCTGCAGCCGCACCTTTGGTAGAGGAGTCAGCTAGTCCCAACTAGTAGAGGTAGAGATATGGCCTATATCCACAACAGTAGAGGTAGGCCACATGTAGTGCCTTACTGTCACCAACCATGACGTCACATTGGTATATGGATGGGTGATATGACACTACTCTCAGTCTGTATCTGTACCCTGTAGTCTGTACCCTGTAGTCTGTACCCTGTAGTCTGTACCCTGTACCTATATAGTCCTATAAGCCCCCCAACTTTTGAATCAGAAGTTCCCTACAAAGGATAACTCCTGCCCCATGCTACATACACCTTGTCTAGGCAGACCTGGCGAGGCCAATGACAGGCCTGGCTAATGAGTCCTCTGTGGGAGTCTTATAGCTGGGGTCCATGGTTAAATTTGAGACCTCAAATGAACCAGACTTCTCACCTTTTGAGCACCTCAGCTTCTAAAGTGTATTTTTTTGCAGTGCTAATGAAATGGGTGGCCCTCCACTCCTAGGTGGTAAGGCCCATAATGAGACCACCAAAGGGATGAGGCTGGCCTCCTCCTGTAGCTGTCAAACCTGACACTGATACTAATGCCCTCAAAGTCAGTGCTCAGGACCCTGTTCTTGTATCCCCCCCCCTCCTCCCCCCATACTCCTCCTCTGTGATAAGGACCCTGTCCCTGCCCCCCCCCCCCCTGGGTGGTAACTGGGTCAGTAGTGGTGCCGCACAAACAGCCACATCCGGTAAGATGGCAGATAGCAGGGACATGGACGACACATGCTGCTAGTCATGGAGCAGGAAATGGGGAATTGACACAATGTAGAAAAACACACTGAGGGGTGAGTAGTATAGTATGTATCGGAACGGGACTATAGTTAAGTACTGTTTATTACTCAATCGACCTGCAGCCAATCAGAGGCCTCCATTTGGTCACGTGACCGGAAGTGACCTACTTAGGGGATTAGTGGTGCATTCTGGGTAACCCTGCAGCCAATCAGAGGCCTCCATTTGGTCACGTGACCGGAAGTGACCTACTTAGGGGATTAGTGGTGCATTCTGGGTAACCTACTGACCTACTTAGAAGCTCTCAGCCAATCAGAGGCCGGCATTCTGGTAACCATGGTAACGTGACTTACTTACGTCACGTGACCTACTTAGGCTCAGCCAATCAGAAGCCGGCATTCTGGTAACTAGGGTAACGTGACCTACTTAGGGTTTGTTTGTAAACAACACCACGTGGCTCTCTTGTTTGTAAACAACACCACGTGACACGTGACTGTTTGTAAACAAACAATTCGACTTAGTCTGACATTTTCAGCTGTCGCATGCTGACCTGCTGCTATCATAAGAGAAACAAAAGCCCTAATCACGCTTTTCAGCTGGATCCTTCCACCCACCAGACATGGATCCAGATGGGAGGGTGGTTTAAAATTAATCCGTGTACCGACTGTCATACAATAGTGTAATTAGTTGAACACGTGTTACCTGTATAAAGGATTAGCAGGTCATGGGCTTAGAGTGTGTATAGAAAAACAACTACAGGTAGCGTGAACAAAGCGACCCCCTCCCTTTCTGTCACTCTGTCTGTGACTAGAGGGCGCGCGTGTGGTAAGCGGCTTAAATCTAAAGAAAAAAAATCACCCTCTCCTGTCGTCAGCAGTCAGCTGGCCGGCGGCTGGAAAATGCGATTAGAGGGATGATGAGCGCGGTTTTTTATATTCAATATATTAGAAGTGTGCTTTGTTGCTTATATAGTTCATTATGCGTTTAAAATGTTCGCGAGTATCGTAGAAATGTACAAAAATCCTATTGTGGCGCCATCTGACGAAAAGAGCGGAGAACTATACTAGGGTATGGCGAGCTAGACTAGAGCATGTAATCACCAGGCGGCAGAGTGGTCAAAAGACAATCTCGTAGTAGTAGGTCTACTTGGATCTTGAGTAGCCACCCTTGTGGTTGCAATTACCTAGACTAGTTGACCCTGCCAGCCTGGTCAAGTGAAATTAGTAAGGAGACCGCACATTAACGCGCTCCACAGTCTTTAGACAGTTAAGACTATAGTACCGTAGATTCTACTGTGTACTCACACTAACTATTTACAGTGCTACATATTCATACCCGTGTTCTAAGTGTTTTTTTAGAAAAAAGCGATCTACTCACCCATTTTTTTTAGACAAACTCCTATTAGCAGGTAACCCCTGTATAAACCATACTGCAAAGATCTGCTACTTCGAGCGTCTGCCTCGTGACTGATAGTGTACAACAAGACGAAGTGGGCAGAGGTGAAGTACTGTTCCAAGAAAAATTGAGGCTCTTTATATAGCTGAGAGAGCGGCTAATCCGGATGTTCTAAGCTTGTTTTCACCTAGAGCCCCACCCTCTTCCAGAGAGGAATCAAATTGCTTTTCACCTGGACCCTTCCACCCCTCATCCATCAGCATGAAAAGAGGGATAACAAGTGTAACGTGCGCTACATGTATATGGGATTATAGCTGGTGAAGAGATAAAGCCAGGTCAACTGTGTATACAAAGACTACAGGAGGTGATTAACGACAGGTGTGACGCGCCAGCCCGTGGACGGATTATCTTCTAAGCTGACGCTTATTCAACTAGCCAGCTGCCGTCCGCTCCACTCACCACGGCAAGAGGAGGTGCTTTTGTTTTACACTTAAGTCGCTTACCACATGTACTCGTCTCTACCTCACAGACAGACACCCTCTCGCTTGCTTCACGACCCCTGTAGCTTTTTTTGTATACACACTCTAGGGTAGGTTCACCCTGAGTCAAACTCATACCTTGAGTCAACCACTTTTGTCATGAAATAACAAGTTCAATATGCATCTGGTGATAATAAACTCCCACTGATTTAAGAATTCAAGTGTTTTCCAAATATAAACTGCACATTGCATCCATATCATCACTCTTTTTCATACTGTAAAATCAGTCAGAAGTACTCCTGTTTGACCTGTTTTGGCAAACAGAGAATGAAAATCTCCCCACTGTTCATACTCTTTGGTAGTTGATTTGAAGTGTTTGTCCCTTTCATACACAGTGTCAATCAGTTTTGTGAGCTGCATATGTATCTAAATCACACAAATCATGTCTTTATTGAGCAAAATTAATTTCCTAAATTATATTTAGGACTGATTTAGTAAGGTTTACCCATTTCACCTTAAGTCAGCCATGAATTCACCCTAAGTCAGCCACATCATACCTTAAGTCAACCATGCGGTTTTCTTCTTGGGAATCTCCCCCGGAATTCTCTCACCCTGAATTTCTGTCCAAGAACATTCCCCCTACCCTTGTGAATACCTCCTCCTTCCAGAATACCCTCTTCTACTACAGGGTTAAGGATAGCAGGCCTACTTGTGTATTGTATAGAGGGCAAGGGTGAAACGCAAAAAGAGGGGGGAAAAGGGGGTGAGAAGGCAGAGCCCCCGATATATTCAATAGAACTCCATACTGCATGTCTATAATGTTATATTTGGTCCTCATTGCTCATACAAGTAATATTTACTTGTATTGATAGCTCATAATGCAATTGTATTCACCTAAGGTACAGTACTAACTTTGTCTTGATTATTCCATATTCAATAAATCATTTTATTCTCTATTGTTAGCTGTAACATATTTATATATGATGCATGCATTCATCCATTTATGAAAATCAGAAAATTACTGGTTTATTCAACATATTTCTGGTGGTTGAAATATGGCTGACTCAAGGTGCATTTTGGCTGACTTAGGGTGAAAAGGGGCAATTCTGAATACTCTGATAAATCATGGAATTAAATACTGTAAACTGATATATGGCATTGTAAGACATCATGAAAGTTACTCTCCAGAGCAATACCTAAAGTTTGGTTCAATTGTGAAGGATATGCACAAAAAACTCTAGGAGCAGTTAGACCTGAAAGGTAGCTCATGAAAAAACATGAATCAGACCGGTTGAAAGTGGTGAACCTACCCTAATCTCATAACCCCCTGATCCGTTATACAGGTAACGGGTATTCTCTTTTAAATAGCTGCCAGTCAGCCTGCGGCAGCTGAAAACGACGGTAAGTAGCTTAGCTCTAGAAGCAAGAAGGCGTATATAAGGAGGCTCACACGTGTATAGGCGCCTTATAAGTCGGCAGGGGGTAAATACTAGTGAAAAAGGAAGGCAGGTGTGCAGGTAGCTTTCTAACAGACACGTGTGTGCACTAAGCTGCTTAAGTCTAAACCCACCTGCAGTAGTCAGGTAGCATGTGAAAACTTACTTAACAGATCTCTTAATTGAGTAGAGACTCTGTACTGAGAGAGTCTTTTCAGCCGTTTAAGAGGATTATCTAGGACAGGGTACATAAGGAGTGAAACGACGCTCTCACCCATCACACTTTCTCGACCCGCCCTTCATCATTGTAGCATCGTCCACTCTACGCTCGCTCAGAATGTTATGATGGTTAGTTCTGCTATTTTCAGCTACTTTTCTTATCGAAGTGTTGACGCTACAGAGCATCGAAACTCTCTCCAAATGAGTCCAAGAAAGAAAAAGCAACTTCCACTTGAAGCAGGAAGAGAAACAGTGCCCTATGATGCATGTGAGGTAAAGAAACATTGGAAGGACGTCACCAAGGAGCAATGGATAGAAGCATGCTTCAACTTCATCGGAACGGAAGTAGTTTCATTTGGACAGAGGGAGAAGATTTTGTTGGAGCTATTTTTCTTAGCTCCGTATACTTGGCCTGACTGTGGTGAAATTCCTTCAGGTATTTGTTCAGTCTTCGCCATAGAAGTTATCAGGTCTTTGAAGGAGCTTCGATATATGCAAGGCACTCACGAGGAGATTGTTCAGAAAATGACGGAATTCGAAACAGGAGAAGACACAATATGGTGCGAGGAGACGACATATACGGACGATGATCTGGAGTACATCATTTGTAGCCCGTTGGAACATTATGTTAAAGACTTTGAGGACATGCTAGACAGCACTGAGATGAACCCGAAAGAGAGATCCCTTACTGCACAGAAAGAGGCCAAAGCTGTGTTGGAAAAGCTCAAGTTTGGTCAAGGATTCACTCTTCAAAGCAGCTGTGTGAGTGTGATAAAAGGCCTTGTGTTGAAACATCCAGACATGAAGTTTTCGCGTGCTGTCGACACACTTCCTTTGCCTGAACTGATGATGAACATGATCGATCCCATCGTACCAACATGTTTCGACTCTGCCAATTGTCCCATGTATAAAATGGTTTCAAGTTTTGCCCGTGGCCGATGGCTAAACGATCCACTGAAGTCAGAAAACCTCCTTGATTTAATCAACTGACTAAATGTATTTTCTCATACTAGTATTAGTAGCATTAGTAATAGCAGCTACTCAGTCTCGTGCAGCACAAGCAGCAGCATCTGTCAGCAGCATCCGTGACATCGTCAGCAGCAGCAGCAGCTGCACGAGCAGCACAAGCAGCAGCATCTGTCAACAGCATCCGTGACATCGTCAGCAACTGCAGCAGCTGCACGAGCAGCACAAGCAGCAGCAGCTGTCAGCAGCTGCAGCAGCTGCACGAGCAGCACAAGCAGCAGCACCAACAGCAGCAGCAACAGCAAATCAGCAGCAGCAGCAGCAGCAGCAGCAGCAGCAGCGGCGGTGTGGACCACTAAATTCGAGATGGCGACATGTCTGTTTCTTAGAATCGACATTCGACATGAGGCCTAGTGACATTTGACATGAAGCTTGAAAAACATAGTGACAGGTGACATGAGCAATTCTTAAAATCGACATGAGATATGAGCATAATTAAGCGACATCGACATGTGCCATGGCTATTTTTTTTTAAGACAAACGCCATAGACTCCTCATTCAAACCCCCACTAGTAGTGCTCTATAAGCGCAAGCTTTGCCTTAAGAGAGCTGTGGCTGTGAACCCTCTCCTCCCCCCGTACACACAGGTAAATATCAGAGTCAGCCAATGTCGCCAATACTACTCTCATACAAGGGTCAGGCACTGCTGGACTATAATAGATGGGTCAAGGACCATTCTACTGAGGGTCAGGCTAGGCTGGACATTCAATAACAGGCTGGACTTTGGCAAACTTGCTTGAAAGTCTGGCCAGCAAGAGTCCGTCGAAGGACTATACGGTAAAAAGGCTGCTGTTACAGTCAAGATACTCATATTTCAAGCCCAGAAAACTGTAATTAGCTTTCCAAGTTGTTTATTTAACAATATCCTGGCCTAGCAAGAAGCTGTCAGATGACATCTAAGAAAAATGGGGCTGTTAATTGATCAAGAGAGCTACATTGTTACAGAGTCCTATTCCTCTTTTGAGGTGGGACCAAATTTGAAAAAAGAATAAACTAAAAAAAAAGCCTTAAGATTGAAACAGTTGTAGATGACAAATTTAATGAGGAAGTCGTATTAATTAGTTTACAAATAGCCGCTGCACGAGCAGCACAAGCAGCAGCTGACACTAGTGTCAGCTGCAGCAGCTGCACGAGCTGCTTGTGCTGCTCGTGCAGCGGCTATTTGTAAACTAATTAATACGACTTCCTCATTAAATTTGTCATCTACAACTGTTTCAATCTTAAGGCTTTTTTTTTTAGTTTATTCTTTTTTCAAATTTGGTCCCACCTCAAAAGAGGAATAGGACTCTGTAACAATGTAGCTCTCTTGATCAATTAACAGCCCCATTTTTCTTAGATGTCATCTGACAGCTTCTTGCTAGGCCAGGATATTGTTAAATAAACAACTTGGAAAGCTAATTACAGTTTTCTGGGCTTGAAATATGAGTATCTTGACTGTAACAGCAGCCTTTTTACCGTATAGTCCTTCAACGGACTCTTGCTGGCCAGACTTTCAAGCAAGTTTGCCAAAGTCCAGCCTGTTATTGAATGTCCAGCCTAGCCTGACCCTCAGTAGAATGGTCCTTGACCCATCTATTATAGTCCAGCAGTGCCTGACCCTTGTATGAGAGTAGTATTGGCGACATTGGCTGACTCTGATATTTACCTGTGTGTACGGGGGGAGGAGAGGGTTCACAGCCACAGCTCTCTTAAGGCAAAGCTTGCGCTTATAGAGCACTACTAGTGGGGGTTTGAATGAGGAGTCTATGGCGTTTGTCTTAAAAAAAAATAGCCATGGCACATGTCGATGTCGCTTAATTATGCTCATATCTCATGTCGATTTTAAGAATTGCTCATGTCACCTGTCACTATGTTTTTCAAGCTTCATGTCAAATGTCACTAGGCCTCATGTCGAATGTCGATTCTAAGAAACAGACATGTCGCCATCTCGAATTTAGTGGTCCACACCGCCGCTGCTGCTGCTGCTGCTGCTGCTGCTGCTGATTTGCTGTTGCTGCTGCTGTTGGTGCTGCTGCTTGTGCTGCTCGTGCAGCTGCTGCAGCTGCTGACAGCTGCTGCTGCTTGTGCTGCTCGTGCAGCTGCTGCAGTTGCTGACGATGTCACGGATGCTGTTGACAGATGCTGCTGCTTGTGCTGCTCGTGCAGCTGCTGCTGCTGCTGACGATGTCACGGATGCTGCTGACAGATGCTGCTGCTTGTGCTGCACGAGACTGAGTAGCTGCTATTACTAATGCTACTAATACTAGTATGAGAAAATACATTTAGTCAGTTGATTAAATCAAGGAGGTTTTCTGACTTCAGTGGATCGTTTAGCCATCGGCCACGGGCAAAACTTGAAACCATTTTATACATGGGACAATTGGCAGAGTCGAAACATGTTGGTACGATGGGATCGATCATGTTCATCATCAGTTCAGGCAAAGGAAGTGTGTCGACAGCACGCGAAAACTTCATGTCTGGATGTTTCAACACAAGGCCTTTTATCACACTCACACAGCTGCTTTGAAGAGTGAATCCTTGACCAAACTTGAGCTTTTCCAACACAGCTTTGGCCTCTTTCTGTGCAGTAAGGGATCTCTCTTTCGGGTTCATCTCAGTGCTGTCTAGCATGTCCTCAAAGTCTTTAACATAATGTTCCAACGGGCTACAAATGATGTACTCCAGATCATCGTCCGTATATGTCGTCTCCTCGCACCATATTGTGTCTTCTCCTGTTTCGAATTCCGTCATTTTCTGAACAATCTCCTCGTGAGTGCCTTGCATATATCGAAGCTCCTTCAAAGACCTGATAACTTCTATGGCGAAGACTGAACAAATACCTGAAGGAATTTCACCACAGTCAGGCCAAGTATACGGAGCTAAGAAAAATAGCTCCAACAAAATCTTCTCCCTCTGTCCAAATGAAACTACTTCCGTTCCGATGAAGTTGAAGCATGCTTCTATCCATTGCTCCTTGGTGACGTCCTTCCAATGTTTCTTTACCTCACATGCATCATAGGGCACTGTTTCTCTTCCTGCTTCAAGTGGAAGTTGCTTTTTCTTTCTTGGACTCATTTGGAGAGAGTTTCGATGCTCTGTAGCGTCAACACTTCGATAAGAAAAGTAGCTGAAAATAGCAGAACTAACCATCATAACATTCTGAGCGAGCGTAGAGTGGACGATGCTACGATGATGAAGGGCGGGTCGAGAAAGTGTGATGGGTGAGAGCGTCGTTTCACTCCTTATGTACCCTGTCCTAGATAATCCTCTTAAACGGCTGAAAAGACTCTCTCAGTACAGAGTCTCTACTCAATTAAGAGATCTGTTAAGTAAGTTTTCACATGCTACCTGACTACTGCAGGTGGGTTTAGACTTAAGCAGCTTAGTGCACACACGTGTCTGTTAGAAAGCTACCTGCACACCTGCCTTCCTTTTTCACTAGTATTTACCCCCTGCCGACTTATAAGGCGCCTATACACGTGTGAGCCTCCTTATATACGCCTTCTTGCTTCTAGAGCTAAGCTACTTACCGTCGTTTTCAGCTGCCGCAGGCTGACTGGCAGCTATTTAAAAGAGAATACCCGTTACCTGTATAACGGATCAGGGGGTTATGAGATTAGAGTGTGTATACAAAAAAAGCTACAGGGGTCGTGAAGCAAGCGAGAGGGTGTCTGTCTGTGAGGTAGAGACGAGTACATGTGGTAAGCGACTTAAGTGTAAAACAAAAGCACCTCCTCTTGCCGTGGTGAGTGGAGCGGACGGCAGCTGGCTAGTTGAATAAGCGTCAGCTTAGAAGATAATCCGTCCACGGGCTGGCGCGTCACACCTGTCGTTAATCACCTCCTGTAGTCTTTGTATACACAGTTGACCTGGCTTTATCTCTTCACCAGCTATAATCCCATATACATGTAGCGCACGTTACACTTGTTATCCCTCTTTTCATGCTGATGGATGAGGGGTGGAAGGGTCCAGGTGAAAAGCAATTTGATTCCTCTCTGGAAGAGGGTGGGGCTCTAGGTGAAAACAAGCTTAGAACATCCGGATTAGCCGCTCTCTCAGCTATATAAAGAGCCTCAATTTTTCTTGGAACAGTACTTCACCTCTGCCCACTTCGTCTTGTTGTACACTATCAGTCACGAGGCAGACGCTCGAAGTAGCAGATCTTTGCAGTATGGTTTATACAGGGGTTACCTGCTAATAGGAGTTTGTCTAAAAAAAATGGGTGAGTAGATCGCTTTTTTCTAAAAAAACACTTAGAACACGGGTATGAATATGTAGCACTGTAAATAGTTAGTGTGAGTACACAGTAGAATCTACGGTACTATAGTCTTAACTGTCTAAAGACTGTGGAGCGCGTTAATGTGCGGTCTCCTTACTAATTTCACTTGACCAGGCTGGCAGGGTCAACTAGTCTAGGTAATTGCAACCACAAGGGTGGCTACTCAAGATCCAAGTAGACCTACTACTACGAGATTGTCTTTTGACCACTCTGCCGCCTGGTGATTACATGCTCTAGTCTAGCTCGCCATACCCTAGTATAGTTCTCCGCTCTTTTCGTCAGATGGCGCCACAATAGGATTTTTGTACATTTCTACGATACTCGCGAACATTTTAAACGCATAATGAACTATATAAGCAACAAAGCACACTTCTAATATATTGAATATAAAAAACCGCGCTCATCATCCCTCTAATCGCATTTTCCAGCCGCCGGCCAGCTGACTGCTGACGACAGGAGAGGGTGATTTTTTTTCTTTAGATTTAAGCCGCTTACCACACGCGCGCCCTCTAGTCACAGACAGAGTGACAGAAAGGGAGGGGGTCGCTTTGTTCACGCTACCTGTAGTTGTTTTTCTATACACACTCTAAGCCCATGACCTGCTAATCCTTTATACAGGTAACACGTGTTCAACTAATTACACTATTGTATGACAGTCGGTACACGGATTAATTTTAAACCACCCTCCCATCTGGATCCATGTCTGGTGGGTGGAAGGATCCAGCTGAAAAGCGTGATTAGGGCTTTTGTTTCTTTTATGATAGCAGCAGGTCAGCATGCGACAGCTGAAAATGTCAGACTAAGTCGAATTGTTTGTTTACAAACAGTCACGTGTCACGTGGTGTTGTTTACAAACAAGAGAGCCACGTGGTGTTGTTTACAAACAAACCCTAAGTAGGTCACGTTACCCTAGTTACCAGAATGCCGGCTTCTGATTGGCTGAGCCTAAGTAGGTCACGTGACGTAAGTAAGTCACGTTACCATGGTTACCAGAATGCCGGCCTCTGATTGGCTGAGAGCTTCTAAGTAGGTCAGTAGGTTACCCAGAATGCACCACTAATCCCCTAAGTAGGTCACTTCCGGTCACGTGACCAAATGGAGGCCTCTGATTGGCTGCAGGGTTACCCAGAATGCACCACTAATCCCCTAAGTAGGTCACTTCCGGTCACGTGACCAAATGGAGGCCTCTGATTGGCTGCAGGTCGATTGAGTAATAAACAGTACTTAACTATAGTCCCGTTCCGATACATACAATACTACTGGGGTGGACGACCAAACTAGCCTCCTAATACAGGGTCTAGGCAAACAAACAGAGGCTTAAAGGTCTGATTCTACTGTTAATTTGGCCGGCTGACCCTAGCAAAGAAGATTATTATGTTTGTCAAATTCATTATTTTTCTAGGAGAGGAGGCCGATCGAAGGTAGATTAGTGATTTGTAAGTTGATATCTAACTTGCTGGAGATGATAAAACATGGTTCTCGATGGTTCAACGATGTTCATTTCAGGACAAAGGCCCATGGCTAGGTAATATTGGGAATACGGCCCAGTCTGACCGAGGGGAGAACAATTCAGAATTTCCACCTGGGATGGGCCTTTGCCTTTATTACAGGCTACATGTTTTACAACCTAGAAATGAGAAAAATTAATAAAAATGTAATGAATTCTGAAATATTCGGTAATATCTATTTTCCGGTTTAAGAGCTGATCATATTGATTTTGCTCATGATAATTGATAGCTCTATTTTATTTATACATTTGTGAGTTTGTTGATACTTTGTTGTAAATCTTCTCGGTACATATGTGTGTACACCAATCTATATCTGATAGAAACCTTACATGTACATAGATCAGCAGCAGAGGACGCAGCCTACACCGTGGCAGCAGGAGTAAGGACACAGGCTGCAGCACAAATTGGGGCATGTAAACAACTCACTACCACAAACAGGCTACATCCACTTGTTTCCATAGTAACAAAAAGAGGTGCGATAGCTGATACGGAAACCGATGCATCATGGGTACAAAAACACATTAGCTGGTTGCCGCGTGTTATCTTGCCTGAAACCAGCGAAACAGAGGAACCAGCTGGAATGGTATCTGCAGGGATAAAAACAAAATGGCGCCCAGCTGGCTGAATGTGATGCTATGTGAGTTGCTATGGCAACCTTGTGGTCTTAGTAACCCTGGAGAAGCTATAGGGTCTGTCTTAGTAGTTGGTAGGGACCAACTAGGTGTCACGGTACAAATAGCCAAAACAACGTCTGGTTCTGAACCTATTTTATTCCTTCAGATGGGCAAACGGTTCTTTCAAGTGTGCAGTAATGAATGACCCCTTAAATTAAAGCCTAACACGTGATTTGTGATTTGCACCCACATAGAAAAGTGTGTTTCGATTTTGTTCTAGTTGCCATGGAAACTGACTTCAAAATTTTACAGGTGCCCAGGGACCTTTGACCTTGACCTTTGACCCCTCCAAGCCCCACCCAGGGTTACCATGGCAACAACCAACTTTTTTTTTTTTTTACCAAGGCCTCTGGCAATAATTTCGGCTGCAGATTATGATTCTGTGACAAATTTGAGGCCTCCTACCACTGACTATATGCTCAGTGGTACCGTTTTTCATTGGCACTGTATATGAATTTGTACTGTGACACCACATGTATTACCTGACATCTTATCATATGTGTACTTGTAATAACAATGTCTACTTAGTGCGAGCTGTAACTCGACCGCCACATTCCTGCAGACAGAGTATAATGTCTGTCATGTCCTGCACCTCCTGCCCTCCTTACACACCTGGGCTCTGTTCTCTGCCCACTTTTTGTCCATGCAGGGTTATATCTGCACATGGACACCCCCAGTTTGCTGCACCACCACATGGCAGAATGTCAGCCAGTGAAGCCGTGAGTACCCAGGTACCAGACGTACCAGACAACAGTGTGTGTGGGAGGGGAAGGGTCAGGCAAACACCCAGAGAAACCGTTTTGTCATGAGTTTGGTAGATCATCCCATTACATCATGTTAACTTATAATGCCAATTTTCATTTATGCTCTAGCAGGGCCCCAGCCCACCATTGCAACTGACCCAGACAAGTTTCTATACTGGGTCCTGACTTCCCAGTTCAACCTTCATTGAATTGGGTCTAACTTGGGATGTCAACGTTCAGGCAAAGTCTGAGCAGGCTGCCCAGTCTAAGCTACACCTGTTGAGGCCCCATGGGCACTCTGAAGTGATAAACCATGCCCATTTGATTTAATTAAGTTTAAATCTCACATGAAGAGTCCACTCTGAATTAAAAAAAATTGTGAATAGTCCCAGGTGAGCCCCAACTGGGCATGTTGGCCACTGTGTACCAGCTGGTGTGGGGGGGCACAGAGTGGTGCCCATCTGGGCATGTAGTTAGGGTAGGCGGGGGGGGGCAGAGTGGGCCCCATCTGGGCATGTAGTTAGGGTAGGTGGGGGGGGGGCACAGAATGGGCCCATCTGGGCATGTAGTTAGGGTAGGTGTAGGGGGCACAGAGTGGGCCCTATCTGGGCATGTAGTTAGGATAGGTGTGGGGCACAGAGTGGGCCCCATCTGGGCATGTAGTTAGGGTAGGCGGGGGGGGGGCAGAGTGGGCCCCATCTGGGCATGTAGTTACAGTAGGTGGGGGGCAGAGAGTGGGCCCCATCTGGGCATGTAGATAGGGTAGGTGTGGGGGGGGCAGAGTGGGCCCCATCTGGGCATGTAGTTAGGGTAGGTGTGGGGGGGGGGCAGAGTGGGCCCCATCTGGGCATGTAGTTAGGGTAGGTAGGGGGGGCAGAGAGTGGGCCCCATCTGGGCATGTAGTTAGGGTAGGCGTGGGGGGCAGAGAGTGGGCCCAACTGGGCATGTAGTTAGGGTAGGTGTGGGGGGGCACAGAGTGGGCCCATCTGGGCATGTAGTTAGGGTAGGTGTGGGGGGCACAGAATGGGCCCATCTGGGCATGTAGTTAGGGTAGGTGGGAGGGGGCAGAGAGTGGGCCCCATCTGGGCATGTAGTTAGGGTAGGTGGGGGGCAGAGAGTGGGCCCCATCTGGGCATGTAGTTAGGGTAGGTGTGGGGGGCAGAGAGTGGGCCCCATCTGGGCAGGTAGTTAGGGTAGGTGTGGGGGGCACAGAGTGGCCCCCATCTGGGCAGGTAGTAGTACTGTAGGGTAATGTATAGGGTAGGTAGGTGTGGGGGGCACATAGCATGTAGGGTAGCGGTGTGTATGATGTGATGTAAGCGCTCTACACGAGGCCCTGACCTGACGACATTTAGACCCCCACACTGCTGGTACTTATAGATACCAGCAGGGAACCAGCGGAAAGGGCGGGAACCCTGATGTAAACATTCACACAGAATGAGTTCTGAACATGTGGAAGCAGAAAGGAGTTCTATTGTAATCCTTTTTAAATATTGTAGTTTGGGATGTTGTATTGTTTTCACTTTACAGGAAGTCAGTACAGGTGCCGCCATTTTGTTTTAAGGTGTCACAACATAAATTTATGCATATGTGATAACATTAATATTTATGAGCCTTTGATAGGTCCTGAGGTTGATTATAATCATACCTACCCCCCCCCCCCCCCAACATGGACCCAAGGAATTCAATGGTTCTATTGGTTTGTTGCCAAGACAGCAGGTTGCCTAGAACCGCTATTCTAATTGTTTATCTGCCTAGCAACACACATTACCATGGTCCTGAGATTGATTATAATCATACCATTCCCCCCTAATATGGACCCAAGGAATTCATAAGAACTACCATATTTGAAGTAATATTATCCTTTCCCCCTGTTTATTTGGTGCCTTGAATGGGTCCCCTTCAAATATACCAACCATGTAGACATTATGTTCCTTCGAATGCAAGAACTGTGGTTGTTGTCGCGTATAAAAATGCCCTAAGGCATTTTTTTACGCAGCAACAACCGCAATTCTTGTAAGATATATACATTACAGTGCTAATGTCACCATAAATTTAGAGCCCCATGCGGCTTGTAGGATTCCTACCAGTAAGGGGTGGCTTATCGCTGAGGTTTTACAGTACATTGGTATTTAACTGACCCTGCTGCTCCCGTACCAAAGCATCCATCCCCGTGTTCTATAACCGGAGTATATGTAAAATAACTTCATCGGGAGCCTTCCATAATACCAATGGGCATACCGGATTCGTAAAAGGCGACAAAACTTGAGGGGTCTCATGCCTTACTGCTGTGTTCAGTCACATGAGCTGTTTGGCAACCGCTGCCCATATGCGCGGGCCCGGGCCTTCTTGCTGGTGGTCTGGCATGGGATCCCTCCTCAGTGAACCACGTCTGAGATATCAAAGGCCGTGGTTTGTCTGGCCCTGCCTACTATGGTACTAGCCCAGGTAGCTAGGACCAGGCAAATAAAAGAACACTTCCTATCCTTCGAATAGAGTAGGGGACGTGCCCCGGTAGTGGTCTTCTCCCTCACCTCATAGATGCGGTCATTCATTTCATAGATTCGATCATCCATAGATGCGGTCACTGCTGTATTGGGCAAGCAGCATATAAATATCTGTCCTACTACTGCAAGGCAGACTACCACTATTTGTGGATGACTCCTTGCCAACTTGAGATGTCCCGTGAGGTACTTGATGTACGTCTGGACGTTAAACAAATCAATCAATCAATCAATCAAGCACGCTGACATGAGGTACACCCCTCTGTCCTGCTACATTAACCTTGATCATCCAGATACACCCGGGTAGCATGCACAACTCTGACATATTGAACAAGATCATAGAAATACCAATTTATGAAGTGACTCACCAGATATATCCTTGTTAGGCCTAAAAGAGTTTGCATAAAATAGCCCCCAATTAACAGGGTCGGTAGGTCTAATTGTTCTTAGTAAAAAAAGAAGTAATTTTTGTAGTAATAACATTAAAAAAAATTTAAAATTAGGGTCAGCCCCAAAATATGCAGGGTCACACACCTTTTTTCTATTTGTTTGGCCTTACTGCACATTGATTGAAAAACAGTTTCATGGGGAAACATAAGACAACATAATTTCAAATGTTTGAAAAAATTAATATGATACATTTTTATCCCCTCCTCACAGGTTTAGCAGGAGGATTGATTAGTGTGTGGGTTGTAACAACTGGGTCCAATCACCGCTGGGTGCTCAGCTTTGTGTTACGGTGTGAGCGGCAGACGGCACACACGGCCCCTATACTGAGTATGTGGGGCATTGAGCAGCAATAAGGGCGATAATAGAGGAAATAACAATAATCAGGTTGTAGTATCATGATGGTGTATCCAATGCTGTTCTACCACAGACCTTCACACCTAACTTCATAAATACTACTGTCCTATACGGAGTGTCTGGCACGTTTTCATGAAGACTGACATTAATTTTGTCATCTTGCTGAAGCAATGGGGCCCTTGAAATAGAATTGAAATTGCAGAAGTATTGCTGTAAACATTTACAAGGCTATAACATGAAGCCGATGTGTAGCCTCATTTCCCAATCTGAAGACAGCGAGTGAAACAAGTAGAAGGTTACTAACATTACTTATAGCAGGATGCTGGGTTAGATCCCGGTGTGGGACCCCGAGATAAGGTGTCCCTGACCCTGGCTGTACACTAACACTCTGTGAGTGGTGCCATGTGTACTCTGTATATAAACTGATGTACTTATATTACATATAATCCCTCAATTTATACCTCGCACACCGTGACTCAGGAGACACATGTTCTAAGGACTGTGGTTCAGAGGGCTCCTATTCTAAGGGCCCAGGTTGTAAGGGCTCCTGTTCTAAGGACTGTGGTTCAGAGGGCTCCTGTTCTAAGGGCCCAGGTTGTAAGGGCTCCTGTTCTAAGGACTGTGGTTCAGAGGGCTCCTGTTCTAAGGGCCCAGGTTGTAAGGGCTCCTGTTCTAAGGACTGTGGTTCAGAGGGCTCCTGTTCTAAGGGCCCAGGTTGTAAGGGCTCCTGTTCTAAGGGCCCAGGTTGTAAGGGCTCCTGTTCTAAGGACTGTGGTTCAGAGGGCTCCTGTTCTAAGGGCCCAGGTTGTAAGGGCTCCTGTTCTAAGGGCCCTGGTTGCGAGGGCTGCTGTTCTAAGGGCCCTGGTTGCGAGGGCTGCTGTTCTAAGGGCCCTGGTTGCGAGGGCTGCTGTTCTAAGGGCCCTGGCTCAGGGGGCTCCTGTTCTAAGGGTCCTGGTTCAGGGGGCTCCTGTTCTAAGGGCCCTGGTTCAGGGGGCTCCTGTTCTAAGGGCCCTGGTTCAGGGGGCTCCTGTTCTAAGGGCCCTGGTTTGCGAGATCTGCTGTTCTAAGGGCCATGGCTTCTACTTTGTAACAGCGCCAGGCCTTTGCTAGGAACTGGTATTTCCGAAACCTCTTCAAATCTACTTCAAGATGAAATTGTCTTGTCTGTTTTACATCGGCGTTGGCCAAATTTCTGACCAACAAGAATAGAGCACTACCAGCCAAAAAAGGAGGTTCAGAAACATAGTATAAAGCTATCAGGACTATTTGGCACCGAGACCTACAACACATAGTATCAGGGTGTATACTGGCAGGCAGCAGGCCCGGTTATAGTGTAGTGTGGTGCAGGGTGTATAAGTCTGTTACGGTGCGGGGTAAACATCCTCACACTCTGATTACCCGTTAATGTACTCCATCCGGGCACACAGGGAGCAGCTCACACAGAGAACTGTGTGGAGCTGTATATAGAGGGATATGTGGAAGTGTGTGGAACTGTATATATATATATATATATATATATATATATATATACATATATATATATATACATATATATAGAGATAGATTAATGCATGGACAGAGCCAGGCTATATTCCCACGGAGGGTGGTTTATAATCTCACTATAATGTTGCATAATAAAGGATTTAAGAAAAGTCAGGGCGGGATCCAGGGTCCTGGGGGTCCAGACGTCTTGCTATTGGACATTTTCTTAGATTCTTCTAATGATATTGGGATCCTCCGCAAAGCGCAACACTTTTCGGTACTTTGGTGTTTGGTCGAACCCCGTTTTCAGATTCTTGGGTCCACCCCTGAAATGGCCATGTCATATGTCACTTAATAAACTCTGTGACAGGCGAGTGTATCATGCTCAACTATATGGGTTCAAGAAATCGAGACAAATTGATGCCCTAAATATTAGGCCCAGAAATACAAGAGAATCTGTCGCCCCCCTTCTCAAATATTCAAACATTGTATTATTGTCTTACGAAAAATCAACTAAAGTATTTGTCCAGTTCCAGTCCTTTATTTTTAAATGGTTTGAAGAAATATCGAGTTGGGTAGACTACAACACTGAGTCTCGTATTTCGCAAAAGCTGAATAACCAGCCCTCGTATTTCCTCAAACCTCCGTATTTCCTCAAAACTTCACTTCCGGTAGCATGTAACAATACCTAAGGTCTGCGGGTCAAAGTCCCCAACTGAGGCTTCTAGAGCCAGCCTGTCCGAGATGGTCTAGTGGTTAGCGCTCTCGCTTTCCATCACGACGGCCGGGGTTTGATTCCCGGACAGTGCGGAGACAAAAACGTCGCCAAGACCATTTTTTACTTTTTTTTTCATTGGGTTCGTTTGGGGGTTAAAATAGCATATTTCTGCTTGAAACCAAGCCTAAACGGGACAAAACATCCTATATTTACACGTACAATAGCTGAATTAGGCCCTAGCCCCCCAGAAAATTTGGTTGAGGCTTCTTAACTTGATGGATTGGCGAAAAAATGTATAGAGTAAAATTGCCGATCAGCTGATCGTTGACCCACATGCAGATTGAGACGATATCTTTTTTTTTCCATTGACTCCGTTTGGGGGTTAAAATACCTTATTTTTAATGGAAACAAAGCCTAAGCGCTACAAAACATCCCATATTTACAAGTACAATAGCTGAATTAGGCCTTAACCCCACAGAAAATTTGGTTGAGCCTCTCTCAGTTGATAGATTGGCGAAAAATTGAGACGATAAAAATGTGGCCGCCAACACCGCCACTCGCTGCCGTAGCGAAGGGCGCTAAGCTTTACATTTTTCGCTGATCCATCAAGTTAACAAGCCTCAACCCAACATTCTAGGGGGTTTTAGCCTAATATATGTAGGGTACATCCAAATATAAGATCTTTTCTCTTGCGTGCACTATGTTTCTTTCAATATGAATCCATTTAAAAGCCAAAAACCACCACATTACTTTTCGGGAAATATCATCCACGATCAACTTGCAAGCGGTTCAGCCTGCTGGTCTTGGAACTTGAACTTGACCTACTTTAAGTCTCCAAGCATATGCTTTGCAACGTTCTACCACTAAACCTCTGCTCGGAGAGTAGCGGCAATACTTTTTTGGGCGACGATATATTTTTGGGCGATTTAGGGCGAGTTATAATTTTATCGTCTTGCTTTTTAACAAATTAATACATTAGAATGCAATTTAAGGCCTAATTTGTACAAACAAAGGTGACATAGGCGATCGAGCGGGAGGAACTATTTTTTTGTGCAGGCGCACAGACCGGAGGTGTGTATCGGGCAAGGTGTCATGGCGACGTCGGGACGTGATTGGAGATGATTCAGGTTAATAAATTGTCTTTTTCTCCTTTAATACTTGACATCTACATTTAAAGATAAACACAGGATCAGTTTAAGTTCCGTATTTCCCCTCCAGATTGACATGTCATAAAGGGTCTCAACAAAGTACGGGGCCTTTCAATGTCAATCTGTCGGGGAAATACGGAACTTAAACAAATCCTGTATACGTATTGTCCATCTTGCTCAAGTGTATAAGCAAGACGCTGTGATAAATTAATTAGGTTAGCACTTAAAATCAGCTATGCTGAGTGCTACCCGTATCATTATTGACTGTTAATATAATATTTTTACTGGAGTTTATTCCTTACAACTTCTTACATGTATGTCTATTTGATCTCAATCTGTCATATCCGCCATGTACGAGTCACCAAGGATGAACAATCTGAAATAATGTATATATTCTGTGGTCAATAAATGATTAAAACACCTCCAAAAAAAAGAAAAAAAAGTGTCATGTCCTATGTCTATTTCAGCTCAGCTCTGTCATGTCATGTCAGCTGTGACCATCTTTTTGTCACATGTGTCTAGGCCTAATGTCACATGTAGATGTCAGACACAGCCCTCTGCCCCTGTAGCCTAGTTGAGGCTTACACCCCGTGGTGTGTTTAGGGCAGTGTTACAAACTGGGGTTATTAGATGCTGCCCAGACTCCATACCTCCCCCATACCTCCCCCATACCTGCCCCACACCTCCTCCATACCTCCCCCATACCTCCCCCATACCTGCCCCACACCTCCCCCACACCTCCCCCACACCTCCCCCACACCTCCCCCACACCTCCCCCACACCTCCCCCACACCTCCCCCACACCTCCCCCACACCTCCCCCACACCTCCCCCACACCTCCCCCACACCTCCCCCACACCTCCCCCACACCTCCCCCACACCTCCCCCACACCTCCCCCACACCTCCCCCACACCTCCCCCACCCCCATACCTCCCCCACACCTCCCCCACACCTCCCCCACACCTCCCCCACACCTCCCCCACCCCCATACCTCCCCCACACCTCCCCCACACCTCCCCCACACCTCCCCCACACCTCCCCCACACCTCCCCCACCCCCATACCTCCCCCACACCTCCCCCACACCTCCCCCACACCTCCCCCACCCCCAGACCTCCTCCATACCTCCCCCATACCTCCCCCACACCTCCCCCCTACCTCCCCCACACCTCCCCCATACCTCCCCCACACCTCCCCCACACCTCCCCCACACCTCCCCCACACCTCCCGCACACCTCCCCCACACCTCCCCCACACCTCCCCCATACCTCCCCCACACCTCCCCCACACCTCCCCCCTACCCCCCCCCATACCTCCCCCATACCTCCCCCCTACCTCCCCCATACCTGCCCCATACCTCCCCCCTACCTGCCCCATACCTCCCCCACACCTCCCCCACACCTCCCCCATACCTGCCCCATACCTCCCCCATACCTCCCCCACACCTCCCCCACACCTCCCCCACACCTCCCCCACACCTCCCCCACACATCCCCCTACCTCCCCCCTACCTCCCCCACACCTCCCCCATACCTCCCCCCTACCTCCCCCATACCTGCCCCATACCTCCCCCACACCTCCCCCATACCTCCCCCACACCTCCCCCACACCTCCCCCATACCTCCCCCATACCTCCCCCACACATCCCCCTACCTCCCCCCTACCTCCCCCACACCTCCCCCCTACCTCCCCCACACCTCCCCCATACCTCCCCCCTACCTCCCCCATACCTGCCCCATACCTCCCCCACACCTCCCCCATACCTCCCCCACACCTCCCCCACACCTCCCCCACACCTCCCCCACACCTCCCCCACACATCCCCCTACCTCCCCCCTACCTCCCCCACACCTCCCCCCTACCTCCCCCATACCTGCCCCATACCTCCCCCACACCTCCCCCATACCTCCCCCACACCTCCCCCCTACCTCCCCCACACCTCCCCCATACCTCCCCCACACCTCCCCCACACCTCCCCCACACCTCCCCCACACCTCCCCCATACCTCCCCCATACCTCCCCCCTACCCCCCCCATACCTCCCCCCTACCCCCCCCATACCTCCCCCACACCTCCCCCATACCTCCCCCACACCTCCCCCATACCTGCCCCATACCTCCCCCATACCTGCCCCCTACCCCCCCCCTACCTCCCCCCTACCTCCCCCCTACCTCCCCCATACCTCCCCCCTACCTCCCCCCTACCTCCCCCCTACCTCCCCCCTACCTCCCCCATACCTCCCCCATACCTCCCCCATACCTCCCCCCTACCTGCCCCATACCTGCCCCACACCTCCCCCATACCTCCCCCATACCTCCCCCTACCTCCCCCACACCTCCCCCACACCTCCCCCATACCTCCCCCATACCTGCCCCCTACCTCCCCCACACCTCCCCCATACCTCCCCCACACATCCCCCACACCTCCCCCACACCTCCCCCACACCTCCCCCATACCTCCCCCATACCTGCCCCATACCTGCCCCACACCTCCCCCATACCTCCCCCATACCTCCCCCTACCTCCCCCACACCTCCCCCACACCTCCCCCATACCTCCCCCATACCTGCCCCCTACCTCCCCCACACCTCCCCCATACCTCCCCCACACATCCCCCACACCTCCCCCACACCTCCCCCACACCTCCCCCATACCTCCCCCATACCTGCCCCCTACCTCCCCCACACCTCCCCCACACCTCCCCCATACCTCCCCCATACCTGCCCCCTACCTCCCCCACACCTCCCCCATACCTCCCCCACACATCCCCCACACCTCCCCCACACCTCCCCCATACCTCCCCCACACCTCCCCCATACCTCCCCCCTACCTGCCCCACACCTCCCCCACACCTCCCCCACACCTCCCCCATACCTCCCCCATACCTGCCCCATACCTCCCCCTACCTTCCCCACACCTCCCCCACACCTCCCCCATACCTCCCCCACACCTCCCCCATACCTCCCCCATACCTCCCCCATACCTCCCCCCTACCTGCCCCATACCTGCCCCACACCTCCCCCATACCTCCCCCATACCTGCCCCACACCTCCCCCATACCTCCCCCACACCTCCCCCACACCTCCCCCATACCTCCCCCACACCTCCCCCACACCTCCCCCACACCTCCCCCACCCCCATACCTGCCCCATACCTCCCCCACACCTCCCCCCTACCTCCCCCATACCTGCCCCACACCTCCCCCACACCTCCCCCACACCTCCCCCACACCTCCCCCATACCTCCCCCATACCTGCCCCATACCTCCCCCTACCTTCCCCACACCTCCCCCACACCTCCCCCCTACCTCCCCCACACCTCCCCCATACCTCCCCCATACCTCCCCCATACCTCCCCCCTACCTGCCCCATACCTGCCCCATACCTCCCCCACACCTCCCCCATACCTCCCCCATACCTCCCCCATACCTGCCCCCTACCTGCCCCACACCTCCCCCACACCTCCCCCACACCTCCCCCACACCTCCCCCATACCTCCCCCATACCTGCCCCATACCTCCCCCTACCTTCCCCACACCTCCCCCACACCTCCCCCCTACCTCCCCCACACCTCCCCCATACCTCCCCCATACCTCCCCCATACCTCCCCCCTACCTCCCCCACACCTCCCCCATACCTCCCCCACACCTCCCCCACACCTCCCCCACACCTCCCCCACCCCCATACCTGCCCCATACCTTCCCCACACCTCCCCCCTACCTCCCCCATACCTGCCCCACACCTCCCCCACACCTCCCCCACACCTCCCCCACACCTCCCCCATACCTGCCCCATACCTGCCCCATACCTCCCCCTACCTGCCCCACACCTCCCCCACACCTCCCCCATACCTCCCCCACACCTCCCCCATACCTCCCCCCTACCTGCCCCACACCTCCCCCATACCTGCCCCACACCTCCCCCATACCTCCCCCCTACCTGCCCCACACCTCCCCCCTACCTCCCCCATACCTCCCCCCTACCTCCCCCATACCTGCCCCACACCTCCCCCACACCTCCCCCATACCTGCCCCATACCTGCCCCATACCTGCCCCATACCTCCCCAATACCTCCCCCCTACCTCCCCCATACCTCCCCCATACCTCCCCCATACCTCCCCCTGCTCCTACATCTACCAGTTATGCTGTATGTAAACAGAGACCTGACACAGTTACAGCGGTGGTGGTCAGTGTGGACGGAGGCTGTATCCAGGGTGGGAGATATGGAGCAACTCAGGCCACACTTCTGTTTCCGGTGGAGCGGGTGGGCTAAACAAAAGTCACCCGGTAGGCCGCAAAATCTTTTTCTTTTTTTTAGAATATTAATTTTTTAATGTTGAACATGTCTTTCCCACCCGCTTGCATTGCATATCTCTACATAGGCATGTTTGGTAACAAATGCTGGGTGTTAGGCTGTTTTATCATAATAATTTGGATTATGGAACCGCCCCCGAGAAAAAAGAAATCGGGCAAAAAAATCAACACGGCCACTCTGACAAAAAAAGAAAAAGAAAGAAAAAAAATGCCGGCGGGTAGCCTTGGGAAAAAAAGTCACCCGCCCGCTCCACCCGAAACAGACTTATTTTTAAGTGTGGCCTCAAAACCCGAAAATATGACATGACTTTGTAGGTACTTTTATATTCGTCATGACACATAGAGCTTATAATTAATGACATGAGGGGAAAAATTAAATGACATGATATTGGGTTTTTCATTATGGGAGATGATAGGCATCTAGAGGTGTTTGGCCCAATGTTCTAACACGCACCGCCGTGACTCGCGTATAGGTGCAATAGACTAAGCGACGTGCATTGGTCAGGGGACCAAGTCACTAGCGCTACATTTCGTGGTGCACATCTTGGTTACTGCTCCGTCACTATAGCATCTACCAATCAGCGCAGAGCACGGACACCCGGGCCTGTGACCCAGTAACCGGTGAAGTTTCCCAAATTCTGGTGTATTATCTTGAATAATCTTGTTTTATCTTGAATTATCTTGACATTTGTTTGTTGTCGAAACCGCATTTAACCACGTCTCACCTTCGAGTGTCCTGTGACCAAGGCACTCCGTCTCGGGAAGCTGCCCCATAGCAGCTTTGCTGTGACTGGGCAGCTTCCCTCGACGTCGTGCCTTGGTCACAGGACACTCTAGGCTCGCCGTGGTTAAACGCAGGGGGGGGGGGGAAACGCCGCGGCTCGCCCTGGTGACAAACGCATGCGTAATATTGTCCACTGCAGTATCCAAGTGGGTGGTCAGTGGTGAAAGAGCCATCAAGTGGTGACACCACTGGCATTTAGAGGAACTAGCTACTATGCTTCATAGTGACATGCTGTGCTGATTAGACACAATCTAAAATATTCTTTTCAACCACAAGCACTAATGCTCCCATATGCTCCACTGGACATTTTCAGACATCATATATCATTCTAATTGTTTCCAATTTTAGCTTCAGTGTAACATCCCTTAAATACTTACAGAAACAGTTCAAAGTTGACTGATTTTAGGCTTCATGGACAGCCCAATGTCAGGTGAACTAGCAGAGATTTCTCTATTCTCCTACATTGCCATGCCTCTAATATGTATCAGACTGAAAGGGGAAAGTCTTTTTGGTTTGGATGTAGCATTGACCACATCTCACATTTAGTAGCATTTGAGTATTATGACATGCTGAGTTGAAGTGCTAACAGCTAAGTGGATAAAGTTACGCATGCGTTTGACACCAGTCGGAGCCACGGCGTGGGCCCCCCCTGGTTAAACGTGTAGACATCATTAAATGCCTTAAATGGAGTGCTCATAAATGTGGCCGAGTGATACAAGCTAATGTGAGTCATGACTCAGCATTATTGGTGTCCACTTAACTCCCTCTGAGCTGATGACCACATGATGGTGGTGGGTGATGTAGTGGTGGGATAGCTGATTACTACATCATCTAAGTGTGTCATGGAAATATGGGGTACGAGATGTTCTAGATGTGCAGCTTTCAGCCACAGACCGTGCGGCCATCTTGAATTGCTGGTACCCATAGCACACAAGACAGGGAACCAGCTACGGTAACCACGGTAACATTACTTTAAGTGAAGTCCAGATATTTACACATATCAACATGACATAGACTAAAGACTGACCCCACTCAAGTCCAATGTTTATGTGAATACAGAAAATCTTAATTTACTATTTTCAACACTGAAGACATTGGCAGTGCTAGTAGAGAGGTCAATAAAGAAAGGACCGAGTTTTCAGACAATGTTACAGGTTACATGTTTCTTTAGGCAATGAGAGTTTCTTTTCCTGCTTTGTGTCACTATGTAACTAACATATGGTGGGAACCAGGCCTGGTGGCATGTATGTAGTGGAGGTGGTCACCCCGGGGTTACCACCAGCAGGGTATGGAGGGTGATGTACTGACTGATAAATACTGTAGGGTGGGACATCTACGACAAGCCAATGAGGCACAGCTACACTGATACTCTTATTTCTCCGGGGCTTAGCCAGTAGTGGCTATCCCAATTTAGTCATAGGGATATTCAGAAATGATGCAAAACAAAAGATGACAAATGCCTTATTCAAAGTGACTTAAATTGATACTGATGAAAATGGAATACCATAATGGCCCGTATAAGCGCAGGGGTCTCAAATAAGCACAGGTCTCGTTTAAGCGCAGGTATAGGACCCCTCTATAACCCAAAATCTGTCTTTAAAGGGACTCATATAAGCGCAGGTCCCTGTATAAGCACAGGGGGTAGCAGGGACTTGAAATTTATAAGCGCAGGGGGGCTTAAACGGCCACTACGGTGTGGGCGCTCAAGAACACCTATTCTCATCCATTATCGCTGAATGCAATTTAACATGGACCTGAACACTCACAGTAAATGCAGTTTTTTTGTCCTGTTAATAACTAATTCTTATACACATTGTTGTAGTCCAATCAACGCCCAGAGCAAACACTGCACGAACGTTGACATTTAAGCAAGCATTTATTGTTTAGGGTACATTTAAAGTTGCTTTAAGTGCAGTAAATGCCATCAGCTGGTCATGTAGATGTCACGGGAAGCTCATAATGACATTTAAGCAGCCTTGTGAGGCATATACTGCAATTTAAGATGCTTAAAGTGTGCCTCTATGCATTACAACCTTGGCGTGTATACCAATATTTACAAAATTAGAAAATACCACCAAGCCAGGTAATGCAATCAGGCAATAAGTCTACTAAGAAAATTAAAATCTGCACAATTTACTCTCAAATTCAGACATCAGCATTAAGAGGAGATTTAGCTTGTGTATATCAGTATTAAGATACCAATAGATAGCATGTGAAATAACATGAAGTAATTACAATTTCACGTAAGCAAGAGATGTTCACAAGTAGCTCAAGTAGCTATGGCTTTCCATGGCCCTCTTCATATCATCAACAAGGTCTCCCATTTCTCTTCTCTCAGCACCCCCTTCCCACCCGGTCACAGGGACCAAAGTCTGCTGGTGTCTGATGGCCTGCTGACAGATGAGGTATGTGTATGGGGACCTCTGTCTGTGTGTGTGTGGTTGCCTGTCGTCATGGTTACATATATCTCACAGACACTCCACATGGTGTAGAAACAAGGCCATGTCCCTGCTAATATGTAGCCACTTATAGAAATGGGAGTGGACCCCTAAACTCCACATGGCGACATGGCCTTTTCCTTAAAATCGACACTTGACATGAGGCCTAGTGACATTAGGGAAATAAAGTGACATGACAGAGGGTATTTCTTAAAGTGACATGGTCCGATTTTTTTCATATTTGAAATCCTACTTGAATGTATTCCAAATGTTAGTACAATATCATATTTGACGGATAAGGAACAACACAATGTCATCTATGGCCAATAAGAACCCATTAAGAGTGTCCAATGTGGCCCAGGTACAGTATTTTACAGTATATTTTCAATGAGGGAATTATAGCGTGCACTCCAAAAGTCTTAAATTGAGTATAAAACTGACAATTGACTGAATTCTAAGCTGAATTATTGGGAATAATGTTAAACAAAACTGGTAGGACATGTTGTAGGGCCAATAATAAACATTTTTGTTCATTTTTGGAAAAATTGATTTTTGAGCCTTAATCTTCGGACCATGTCACTTTAAATCCGACATGTTCTTACAGGCGATATGGGACATGGGTATTTAAGTGACAGGCGACATGGCCATTTCTGAAGATCGTCATGCGTCATCTAGACCCCCATTAAGCAGTATGCATGTACCCCCATGTTATGTTGAGGACTGTGCGGCAGTTAATGCCCTAACCTACACACATGTAAGGGCACCGTACCGGAGTAAGATACTGCACTGCCTGTAAAGGAGTAACAATGTGTACATGAATACACCCTGCTGCCCTTAAACCCGCAAGTCTCGGTACCCCTCCAGCGGCAATCGGAGTGGAGTCGGGACAGGTACTCAGCGCTATATATAGGGGCACTGGGCCTTTAAGGCCCTTACAGGGTTAACACACCTGTACTCACCTTAGCACATGAATACGCTTCTCTCCCTAACACACCCTGCTGCCCCTACAGGGTTAACACACCTGTATACTCACCTGCTGAGAAGCTCACGCCCGCGGCCCCTAACCCTGTCTCTGTACATTAATGCCCTGTGCTGCCCCATCCTGGCTAATTCATGCATACACCACCTGTACCCACCAATATAACACATTACAGGGTTATTGAATAGTATTCACATAACATATAAACATATCCTACACCTACAGGGTTAATACACCAGTACTCACACATATAACACATTAATACCCTCTGCTGCCCCTACAGGGTTAACACCTTGTTACTCACCTGCTAAGAAGCTCATGCCGGCTGTGGCGTAGCCTATCTCTGTAGACAAACACACTCTGCTGCCCCTACAGGGTTAATACACCACATAATATAAGACCTATATAACACATTAATACATTGTATTAATACCCTCTGCTGCCCCTACAGGGTTAACACCTTGTTACTCACCTGCTAAGAAG
This sequence comes from Harmothoe impar, assembly GCA_947462335.1. Taxonomy (NCBI): domain Eukaryota; kingdom Metazoa; phylum Annelida; class Polychaeta; order Phyllodocida; family Polynoidae; genus Harmothoe; species Harmothoe impar. The sequence continues at coordinate 71,876,370 of OX381713.1, forward strand.
CTCATGCCGGCTGTGGCGTAGCCTATCTCTTACATTAATACACTCTGCTGCCCCTACAGGGTTAATACACGTATACATAACTCACCTGCTAAGAAGCTCATGCCGGCTGTGGCGTATCCTATCTCTGTCTTGTACTCTACGTCCAGGTACCTGAGGCCGGCACACAGGAGCACGGTGAGCAGGAAGCACACAAACCCCACCACCTCCAGGGCCTCCACCGCGCCGTCCGCCCCACTCAGGTCGTGCCGCGCCCCGGACAGCGCCAACACCACCAGGAGGAAGCCCAGCAGCACGCAGATAAAGGACAGTAGCGGCCAGTCCGACCCCATGGTGTGGGGTACAGGGGGGGAGGAGGGAGCAGGGGGGGAGGAGGACAGGGAGGAGAACAGAGAGGACGACGTGGAGGAACTCTCGTTTTGCATAGACCAGCCTCTGTAGTGACGTTAAATGTAATTAATTAGTTATCCAGTTGAGGATCAATCCTCTAAACCCTCCTGCACTGCCTGCAAGGAGGACCTCCCAGCCTCCAGGGGTTGATCAGGACGTCCCACCTGCCTCAGGTTAATCCAAGTGATTTAATCCCAGGTACACTGTACGTCTTATGGCTGCCCTCTGGTACACACCTCCTTGTGAACCACAATTTGCAGTATATCCAACACCACCCTACAGGCTGTGTAACTCTGAGTTACTCAGTATAGACTATGTCACGCGGTGTGAGTAGCTCACCACGTGTGAGGCTGCACTAACAGTCTGTAGCTGTGTATATCATTAAGTACCTGTAGCTGATGTGTACCCGGACTGTAGCGGCCAGGTGGGTGGTGTCAGGTCAGCAGGTAGCCTATACAGGTGCCTCCAGGGTACACCCAGGGTCCAGGTCCTCACCCTGCTACTGCCTGCTGCCTGCTGCTGGGCGACAACTCCTAATGCTGAAGGCGTACTCCTTGTCCCTGCTCCCTTCTCCTTCTCTCCTCTGGTGTGACTTCTCTCTCTCCCTTTCTCTCGCTCCTCTAGTGTGTACTTTCTCCTGGCTCTAGTCTTACTGTTCCTGCTGCCTCCAGAGAGATCCTCCTGACACGGAGCTGTGGGTGCTACAGGCACACTGCCCCACACTGATAACAGCCGCTCCTACAGTAACTTTGTGAGCTGCTCCGTGAGTTGCTCCCGTCTACTCCTCTTGCAGTCTAATCCACAGTGTAGACAGGCACTGAGACTACTGCCCCCGTCACTACCCTACTCCACTCACCCACTCATTCACCCACTCACCCACTTAGATTAGTGGGTCGCAAACTTCTAGAGAGTGTGTAGAATGAAGTTATGATGTATTGTGGGTGTAGAGAGGTCTGCCTGCCTCCTGTTGGGGCTCTAGTATGTAGAGGCACTCCCAGTGTAACAGTGTGTGTTAGTTACAGTGTGTGTCTCCTGCTAGATCCTGTCCTGCCTGCGGTATAGTGTGTGTATAGAGTGTGTGTCTATAGTGTGTAGTGTGTAGATGCTAGAGTCCCTCCCTGCAGTCACCGTGTGTTGTGATAAAGGCCTACATCCACTAACTCCCCCTGGTACTGACTGGGCACACTCCTCCTCCTCCCCCCACTCCGCGTCCAGATGGAGTCAGTTTATGCAGACGACGTGCACTCCTGCAACCATCCCATGTTGAGGACCAGACATTTATCATCAGATTGGTGGAGGGGGGGGGGGGCACATGGGATTAAATATTGATATGAAATAATTTGCTCACAATTCTGTCATTTTGATTGATAAAGCTGAAGCGCTATACTTTTTCAATTTGGGTATGCATTGGGGGATAAATATTGGTTTATCAGCTAGAGCCCATATGCATGTTAGAGAAGGGAGTGCAGTGGATAAAACGCCAACGACTAGAATATACAAGGAACCCCCTTACCAATATGATAACCATGTAACAAATGGCACGTCCCTTGCTAAGGATCCCTCCAGTATTAAGTGTGTGTGGGGGGGGGGGGGGGGGGGGGGGGGTAGGGGGGCGTCAACGCACGTGGGGACGAACTTACCAAGTCACTAGACGCCGCACATTCAGTGCGTAATCTTAAATCCCCACTTTTTGCGTAATCTTATTCAGTTTCCAGGCCTATCCTCTAGATGGCAGCACTGTAAGTTAATAAAATTGTTGTATATATCGGGGGCTCTGCCCCCGACCCCCCTTTCTTTCTTTCTTTTTTTTCTTTATAAAACTGTAACAGAACTGAAACCGAACCCATCTACCCCTAAAGGATGGGACGATACATTGGGGCCATCTTGAGAAATGGAGGGAATCATTAAGATTACTCGAAAAGTGTGCTTTTTAAGATTACGCACTGAATGTGCGGCGTCTAGTGACTCGGTAAGTTCGTTCCTACTTGCGGCGTCAACAGGTCCCTATGACATCCCGGTGCATCTCCCGCCCAGCTGAGGCTACACCTGACACAGGTGTGGTTCACGCTACATGAACACAACAGCTGAGCTAGATATTGGTGACATTTCTTCTCATTTCCTTCCCACATAATGTACCAAGACAATTCTAGAAATATGTTTCATGTTGTATGATGTATAACCCGAGGTGATGTGTGTCAAGTGGTGCTGTCTGTGTTAACCAGAGATATAGAGAGGGAAAGTGAGAGATACAGGGAAGGAGAAATAGACTAATTGGAGTTAAATGGCCAAGGGGGCATTCTGCATAGGCCAAGTGTAAAAATCACTGTTGAATGGCCCTAAACCCATGAACAATGCCTGTGCATCTTAAAGGACTATGGGTTATATTGCAATTTAACAGCTCATCCTTATGTTTAACATAGGAAGGGCCATTCCTACCATGAAACATACACACCATAAGGAACCTCTGTGAACTGTGTGACTGTATGGGGGGGGGGGGGGGGCTAACTAACAGCTCTATGTCTGGGTGATTGACTGGCATTTAATTAGACATGTTTTTTGTGTGTCTAATGGCAGCAATTACAGACTGCTATATTAGCATGTCGTGTCGCGTTATAATGACGCGGCTGGAGTCGGCATTTGGGCCCCGCTAATTAGGCCACACCCATACACCCGTACTGCTACAGCATTATTACCATGTATATTCAGAGAGTGGTCATTGTCTAGTATGTAATGTATAATATAAAAATGATGTATAATATAACAAATGAAATATGGATTGGATGCATTGACTTCTATTCAGATTTGCCATACTACTGTTCTGATGACCTGTATCATACCAGTTTTTAGTTTAGAGCCCCTCCTCCTTCCCTCCCCCACACATCCCTATGGTCACTCTTATCCGTGTGTCTATGGCTGTCTAGAGAAAGCTGATTTACAGAAAATAACTAAAACAGGGGGTTATTACAAAATAAGTAAGTACTGAACACACACATTGAAAATTAACGACTTGAAAAAGAAGTGCATTAAACAAAGTCAGTTGTATCCTGTTTCATTCTCAAAGTACAGGGTAAGTTAACATAGAACTAAACATGTTGAGAGTTGTGTTGTACAGAATTGTGGGAGAGGCCGTCATCAGTTAGAGCCTCTCAGAGTGTCAGCTCCGCCAATGTGCCCCCTGGTGGAGTCTGTGGTAACTGCTAGGTTTGGTGTCAGAAACCCTCACCAGGTGGAGGCAGTCCACTTCCCCTACTCCTCTCACTACTGACACCTGGTGTCGGTTTGTGTAAGTAGTGAGTGGCAGTTTCTGTAGAGGATGTATATCTCCACTCCCATGAGCTCACACCCTCCCCCCCTCCCCCTGCACCGTTCCCTCCTACTTGTCGCTCCCCCTGCAACCTCCCCCCCTCCCCCCTTCACCCCCTCCCCCTGCACCGTTCCCTCCTACTTGTCGCTCCCCCTGCAACCTCCCCCCCTCCCCCTACACCCTCCCCCTGCACCGTTCCCCCTCTCCTACTTGTCTCTCCCCCTGCACCCTCCCCCCTCCCCCTTCATCCCTTGCACCGTTCCCCCTCTCCTACTTGTCGCTCCCCCTGCACCCTCCCCCCCTCCCCCTACACCCTCCCCCCCTCCCCCTTTACCCCTTCCCCCTGCACCGTTCCCCCTCTCCTACTTGTCGCTCCCCCTACACCCTCCCCCCCTCCCCCTACACCCTCCCCCCCTCCCCCTTCACCCCCTCCCCCTGCACCGTTCCCCCTCTCCTACTTGTCGCTCCCCCTGCACCCTCCCCCCCTCCCCCTACACCCTCCCCCCTCCCCCTTCACCCCCTCCCCCTGCACCGTTCCGCCTCTCCTACTTGTCGCTCCCCCTGCAACCTTCCCCGCCTCTCCCCCAGCACCCTCCCCCCGTGAGCCTGAGAACTACCAGGTTGAGGCCTTATATTGTTTTCACTTGACAGGAAGTCAGTACGGGTGCCGCCATTTTGTTTTAAGGTGTCACAACACAAATCTATGCATATGTGATAACATTAATATTAATCAACCTTTGATAGGTCCTGAGGTTGATTATAATCATACCCATCCCCCTAACATGGACCAAAGGAATTCAATGGTTCTATTGGTTTGTTGCTAAGGTAGCTGGTTGCCTAGCAACAGATATTCTAATTGTTTATATGCCTAGCAACACACATTTCCATGCTCATGAGGTTGATTAAAATCATACCTATCCCCCCTAATATGGACCCAAGGAATTCAATGGTTCTATTGGTTTGTTGCTAAGACTAGTTGGTTGCCCAGCAACATCTATTCCATTTTATCTGCCTAGCAACGCACATTTCCACGCTCCTGAGGTTGATTTTTATCATCCCTATCCCCCATGACATGGACCCAGGGAATTCAATGGTTCTAATGGTTTGTTGCTAAGACAGCAGGTTGCCTAGCAACAACTATTCTTATTGTTTATCTGCCTAGCAACACACATTTCATGCTCCTGAGGTTGATTCTAATCATCCCTATCCCCGCCTAAAATGGACCCAAGGAATTCATAGAAACTACCATATTTGAAGTAATATTATCCTTAGCCCAGTTTATTTGGTGTCTTAAATGGGTCACCTTCAAATATACTAACCATTTAGACATTATATTCCTTTGAATGCAAGAATTGCAGTTGTTGCCACGTATAAAAATGCCTGAGGCATTTTTTTACGCAGCAACAACCGCAATTCTTGTTATCATTATAGAACAGTACTACAAAGATTGCTCGTTGGTCCTTCCTGTAGAGTCTGTGTGTGTGTGTGGACGGGGGGGGGGGGGGAGAGGAGCGGGAGGTTATTCCTTGCTCCTTCCTCTGCTTCCCTCATCACCATTATCCTCTGCTATTGACATGAGTAATGTTAGAACACACCACGGGAGGGCGCCACCAGATAGTGATGTGTGTTTCACACACTAGATGGCGCATTACTGCTGTGGGCGTTAGTTCTGATTGCGGCCACAGGGGGCGTCATGGGTCGGGCTGCAGGCACGTGCACGTCTCTATCAGGTATGCAGTCTATGGGCACAGGTTTCAACAAGACCTCAGCTTGGAGAGTGAGCTGGTTATAGGGCACCATGGGAAGTTGTGCAACTAAACGTCCGACCTCATCTCTGCACATCCCAATAGAGTCTACAGAGAGGTGTTGCCATCTAGGGTATGTTGTGTACACTACCTCTTTGTCGAGTCATGCAAAGATGAGGTTGGACCTTTAGTTGCACACCTTCCCATGGTACCCTATAGCCTACTCACTCCCCAAACTGAGGTCTTGTTAAAACCTGTGACTGGTACAGTAATAGTGTGTAGTAGAGATGTTGCCACACCACAATGGAATACAACTCCGTAACTTGATTTCAACAAGTATTGCTTATAACAAACTCAATATCCTGGTTTGTTATGACGTTTTTCAAGAAAATTGTTTCAATCCTTGAAACTCATTTGTAAACCTATGAAAACCTAGATACCGTACCGTCGCAATTAACTTCACTTTGGCGGGGCTCTTACGCTTATACAAGACAGGCGCTTATTCATGGTCATGATTTTAGTGCTTAAGAATCTTTTGGGTGTCCCTATACCCCCGGCGCTTATTCAAGACCAGGCGCTTTATGGCAGCTTTATGGCAAAGGTACGGTAGTAGAGTACATTGAGTAGGATTCCTTAACAACTCTGAGCTATATCGACCCCGGGATGTCTCTACATCAGCATCAAGGTGACACGTGACCTACACGTCCCCTCAGGGGGGTCGGGGGGCGGGGTCACAATGTGGCACGTGGTATCATGAACTTACATGTAACGCCACATACCGAGCCCCAGGGGGGGCGGGGGGAGGGTTGACATTTGGTGACCATGTGTATGCAACACAGAGTTAAACAGTTAACCCTTTAAGGGCAGCAAAGTGCTTTAATGCATGGTGTATGCAGAATGATACATGCCTGTTTAGTGCTGCATTCAGGTATCACATCAATCTGAATATTACAGTCCTAACCGGCCATAGTCTGCATGATGCATGTAGCCATGTAGAGTCTCCATGATGCATGTAGCCATGTAGACCTGTTCACGAGTTGTGATCTCTGTACCGGCAGCTGTTGCAGCAGTGAGGCATCTTGCTGTACGTGTCGCGTACGTCAGGGCAGCTGTTGCAGCATCTTGCTGTACGTGTCACGTACGTCAGGGCAGCTGTTGCAGCATCTTGCTGTACGTGTCACGTACGTCAGGGCAGCTGTTGCAGCATCTTGCTGTACGTGTCACGTACGTCAGGGCAGCTGTTGCAGCATCTTGCTGTACGTGTCACGTACGTCAGGGCAGCTGTTGCAGCATCTTGCTGTACGTGTCACGTACGTCAGGGCAGCTGTTGCAGCATCTTGCTGTACGTGTCACGTACGTCAGGGCAGCTGTTGCAGCATCTTGCTGTACGTGTCACGTACGTCAGGGCAGCTGTTGCAGCACCTTGCTGTACGTGTCACGTACGTCAGGGCAGCTGCATTGAGGCATCTTGCTGTACGTGTCACGTACGTCAGGGCAGCTGTTGCAGCATCTTGCTGTAAGTGTCACGTACGTCAGGGCAGCTGTATTGAGGCATCTTGCTGTAAGTGTCACGTACGTCAGGGCAGCTGTTGCCGCATCTTGCTGTACGTGTCGCGTACGTCAGGGCAGCTGTTGCAGCATCTTGCTGTACATGTCACGTACGTCAGGGCAGCTGTTGCAGCATCTTGCTGTACGTGTCACGTACGTCAGCATTGAGGCATCTTGCTGTAAGTGTCACGTACGTCAGGGCAGCTGTTGCCGCATCTTGCTGTACGTGTCGCGTACGTCAGGGCAGCTGTTGCAGCATCTTGCTGTAAGTGTCACGTACGTCAGGGCAGCTGTTGCAGCATCTTGCTGTACGTGTCACGTACGTCAGGGCAGCTGTTGCAGCATCTTGCTGTACGTGTCACGTACGTCAGCATTGAGGCATCTTGCTGTACGTGTCACGTACGTCAGGGCAGCTGTTGCAGCATCTTGCTGTACGTGTCACGTACGTCAGGGCAGCTGTTGCAGCATCTTGCTGTACGTGTCACGTACGTCAGGGCAGCTGTTGCACCAGTTAGGCATCTTGCTGTACGTGTCACGTACATCAGGGCAGCTGTTGCAGCATTGAGGCATCTTACTGTAAGTGTCACGTACGTCAGGGCAGCTGTATTGAGGCATCTTGCTGTAAGTGTCACGTACGTCAGGGCAGCTGTATTGAGGCATCTTGCTGTATGTGTCGCGTACGTCAGGGCAGCTTCAAGACAAGGCCCTATGGCAGGTGGAGGTGGTTCTGTCTGACTGAGGGATGAGCTCCATACAACCACTGTAGAGGCACTAGACTTCCACATGGCAGAAGGTTACCGTCGTGCTGAAGGGACATGTCACTACACCTACCCTTAGTAGCGCTTATACATGACCCACACTCCTTTTTGCTATTATGGCGACGGTATGTTCTGTCTGCCTGTCCCTATCCCTGTCTCTGCCCCTCTCCCCCTCTGCCTGTCCCTATCCCTGTCTCTGCCCCTCTCCCCCTCTGCCTGTCCCTATCCCTGTCTCTGCCCCTCTCCCCCTCTGCCTGTCCCTATCCCTGTCTCTGCCCCTGTCCCCTTCTGCCTGTCCCTATCCCTGTCTCTGCCCCTCTCCCCCTCTGCCTGTCCCTATCCCTGTCTCTGCCCCTGTCCCCCTCTGCTGGTCTGCCTCCTTCTCGCTGCATACTTCCATCAGGTCTAGAGAACATGGACGCTCTGCAGACGGGGCCTCTCTATGTCTGAGGGCCTCTGTGTGCCTGGGGGCCTCTCTATGTCAGAGGGCCTCTGTGTGTCAGAGGGCCTCTGTGTGTCTGAGGGCCTCTGTGTGCCTGAGGGCCTCTGTGTGTCTGAGGGCCTCTCTGTACCTGAGGGCCTCTCTATGTGTGAGGGCCTCTCTGTGTCTGAGGGCCTCTCTATGTCTGAGGGCCTCTGTGTGTCTGAGGGCCTCTGTGTGTCTGAGGGCCTCTCTGTGCCTGAGGGCCTCTCTGTGCCTGAGGGCCTCTCTGTGTCTGAGGGCCTCTGTGTGTCTGAGGACCTCTGTGTGTCTGAGGGCCTCTCTGTGCCTGAGGGCCTCTCTGTGCCTGAGGGCCTCTCTGTGTCTGAGGGCCTCTCTGTGTCTGAGGGCCTCTGTGTGTCTGAGGGCCTCTCTGTGCCTGAGGGCCTCTCTGTGCCTGAGGGCCTCTCTGTGTCTGAGGGCCTCTCTGTGTGCCTGAGGACCTCTGTGTGTCTGAGGGCCTCTCTGTGCCTGAGGGCCTCTCTGTGTCTGAGGGCCTCTGTGTGTCTGAGGACCTCTGTGTGTCTGAGGGCATCTCTGTGCCTGAGGGCCTCTCTGTGCCTGAGGGCCTCTCTGTGTCTGAGGGCCTCTGTGTGTCTGAGGGCCTCTCTGTGTCTGAGGGTCTCTCTATGTCTGAGGGTCTCTCTATTAGCGACAAACAGGCACACCAACCCACATTCTCCATCATTCCTAATGAATTATCCTTTATCTGCCATTAGCTAAACGTGCCTAAAGAACACGAAGAAGATATTCCTTGTCGGCTCTCGGCTCAGAATGGTCCCTATAGGATACAAAAAGTCATGAACTGAAAAGTGAGCCTTGAAAAAAGGCATATTGTGCATAGTCTCAGCCATATGTGGCATACATTTTGTAGTTTTAATACCTACTACATGCGTAGCTATGGACAGTATCATTAGGGTTTTAATGATTATTGTAGTTAAGTAGTATAGTATGTATCGGAACGGGACTATAGTTAAGTACTGTTTATTACTCAATCGACATGCAGCCAATCAGAGGCCTCCATTTGGTCACGTGACCGGAAGTGACCTACTTAGGGGATTAGTGGTGACGTCACGTGACCTAGTTAGCCAATCAGAGGCCGCCATTGGGTCACGTGACCGGAAGTGACCTACTTAGGGGATTAGCGGTGCATTCTGGGTAACCCTGCAGCCAATCAGAGGCCTCCATTGGGTGACCGGAAGTGACCTACTTAGGGGATGGTGCATTCTGGGTAACCTACTGACCTACTTAGGGGACCGGAAGTGACGTCACATGACCTAATGGCCAACCGGAAGTGACCTCATTGAGGATCACGTGACCGGAAGTGACCTGATTGATCACGTGACCGGAAGAAGAAGAAGAAGAAGAAGAAGAAGAAGAAGAAGAAGTGACGTCACGCGACTTAATGAAGAGATGAGCGTCTTTAAGGGGTCACGGGCTTTAAAATGTGATATCTTTTTTTTTTTGGAGGAGGAGGCGAGTCTCTTATTTTTTTTTGGTAAACTAATAAAAAACACCACGATATAAGTTTTTTTTTCATTTTTTATTGTTTTACGAGCGACTGGAAGTGACTTATTGAACTAGTTAGAAGCGTTCTTTAGAGTGTATAAGGGGGAAGGAGGGGAAGGAGGGGAGGGGAGGGGGGGAGGGGGGCCCTTTTAACATGCATGGGGAGGGGGGCGCTTTTAGGATGCATGGGGCGAGTGGGGGAGGGGGGGAGGGGGGGGAGGGGGGCACTCTAGGGGGGGGCACTCTAAGGGGCGCGTTTGTCTCTTTTAAGAAAGAAAAAGATTTTCAATCGAGAGACACGCTTCTTCCTCTCGAGAGGAAGAAGCGTGTCTCTTCGTGTTTTTTTTTTGTTTATCACGTGCTGCGATGAGGCGATCAGCTGCGACTGGAGGAAGTGACACTTTAAGAGATCGCGCGTCTTAATTGTTATGATATATATATATTTTTTTTTTTTTTACTTACTAATAAAGAAGACGTATGAAAATAAAACACAACAATTCACATGTCCGTCGTTCTCGTTGTTTCTTGCTTGATAAAGTCAAGTAATATCGCGATGCCGAGGCCAAACTTTCCCATGTCCTCAGTCAACACTCGAAGGAGTTCAAAAGGCGTACCGCCGGCGCCGTCAGCTTCATCTTGCCACATTTTCAACACTCGGAAGGCCCACTCAGCGGGACTTCCTCCGTATTCGCATTCTTCAGCGATCTTATCTAACCTCTCAGGCGACAATTTTAAATGGTCCCCCACCTCTTTCCACCTGCTACCCAGACGTCTGCCGAGGGTGCCCAAGTGCTTATGCATCGCGCGCGAGTCGGGGTTTTCGAAATCCAACCCCTGTCTGTGGAGAAGGGCCATCCACTGAGCCAACAGTTCCATGCGTCTAATGCGGGTGAAGACGCGACCGAGCTCGCCCCATCTATGACGATGCGGGGTTTCACCCCACCACACTCGGAACATCGCCGTACACAGCTCCTCCGGTGTCTTGACACTGCGCTCTACTAGAGCATCCATACGGGCGGCGCTGACTTTTAAGCTACTGCCCAACTCTCTCCAACAGCCGCTCAACTCTTTACCTAGTTGACGAAGCAAGGCGTCGCTATAGGCTAACCGCCGCTGTCCTACCTGTCGGGTCTCCCCATCATCGGTCTGCTGCCTCGCGCCGCGTCTCACGTCGTCAAGCTGCATTAACTTTTTTTCAGGCGCACCGGGCGGTGAAGGCGAGCTTGAAAGTGGAATAGCTTGAGCCATCTTGTCTCGTCTTGGCGGCGGCGGCAGCGGCGGCGGCGGCGGCGGCGGCGGCGGTGGCGGCGGTGGTGGTGGTGGCGGTGGTGGTGGTAGTAGCCGTTACTGGGGTCAGAGGCGATATGTTTTTTTTCCAACAGAAATGAGAGCTTTTTATACAGAGGGAGTTTAATCCCATTTCCAACAGCGCTCCAGCTGTCTAGCGCCCTGTCCGCATGACGCTTTTTCAGCCGCTCCGCTCCTTAAGAGCTTAGATGACGAGGGGGTGTGGCATCGCTATCCGTGGAGACCAGCTGAAAACGGTGTTTTTTCCTCACTCATAGCCTTAATACCTCCTACCCCCTACCCGAGGACGTCTCCCTCCCTCTGACATTCATTGTAACAAACGTCAGAGGTCAGGTGAAAATCGGATTTTTTTTCATGCACAGCCTTAGGCAGCTGTCACCCCTCCCTATTGAACTAGCCGGCCGCCCGCCCGCCTGGCCGGCCCGGTCTACTCACCACGGCAGGAGGTGGCGATTTTTGTCTTACACTTAAGTCGCTCACCACATGCACACGCCTCTACTCACAGACAGACACGTTCGTCTTAGGGGGGTCCTGCTTCATGCCACACGCCTCCTGTAGTTTTTTTTTGTATACACACTGTAAGCTCATCACCGTTACCGTTAATCCTTTATACAGCTAACGCGCGCTGAATGGCTGAACAGGGTGGTAAGCGGCTTAGCTCACCACAGTGGATCCCTCAAAAAGGGATCCAGCTGAAAACGTCATACCTTATGTCTTTGTGAATGGCCGCCGCCGGTCAGTCGACGGCAGGCAGCAACCGCTTAACCCTTTATACAGCTAATGCGCGTTGAATTGCTGAACAGGGTGGTAAGCGGCTTAGCTCATCATCACAGTCGATCTCTCAAAAGAGGGGGGGGGAAAGGGATCCAGCTGAAAACGTCATGCCTTATGTCTTTTTGTTTCTCTTTGTGAATGGCCGCCGGCCAGCCGGCGGCAGCTGAACAGGGTCGGTAAGTAGCTTAGCTCTAGAAGCGAGAAGGCGTATATAAGGGGCTTGGAAACCTCCATTCACTCACTCATTCTTTTTTGCTGCTCTCTACAGTCACCACCATGAGCAAAAGACAACAGCTAGCGGCGTTCAAGAACAAGAAGACTACGCGGAACAGCGTTCGTTTAGCGTCAGTGCCTGCTCTTGCTACTGAACATGAGACTACCGCCGCAGCCGGTTGGTCTTATCACCCTCCTGCTGTAGCGAGCGCTCGCGGCAGTAGTAGTAGTAGTAGTAGTAGCAGTAGCACTAGTAGTAGCAGTAGTAGTAGTAGTGGTAGTAGTACTAGTAGTACTACTGGTAGCAGTCGTCGTGCTAGCGACGTTGTTACACTCGCGACGGTACACGTTGCTGCTAAGCGCGCTGCCGCTGCTACCGCCGTCCCGCCTGCCGCTGCTGCTGCTGCTGCTGCTGCTGCTGCGCCTGCTACTGCTGCGCCTGCTACGGCTGCGCCTGCTGAGGCTGCTGCTGCGCCTGCTACTGTTGCGTCTGCTGCGGCTGCTGCTGCGGCTGCTTCTGCTGCACCTGCTGCTACTGCTACTACTACTGACGACAACGCTCCTGGCACAGCGCAGTACTGGCAACCGGGTTTTTACCTCCCCACTACTGTTGATGACTTTGATGACCTGCCGCACGTTGCACAGCCCCTCTCCTCCACCACTACATCGACGGACGCCCTCGACGCCGCTCGCGCTGAGAGTTACAGCTATTCGGACACTCAGCCCCTGAACCGAGAAGAAGAGGAGGAGGAGGAGCAGCAACAGGGTGAGACAGAGAACGACGCTGACGACGAGGCGTACGAAGAACCCGAAGGGCAAGGGGTGAGCGGTACGTTTTTCGGCTTCCCTCTTCGACCTTTCGACCTCACTTCCTCCACTGCTAGCGCCCCCCCGTCCGGTCCGTGGCGACTGCCCTCACCGCCACCTTACGAGGGCGGCGGCGGCGCTTCATCTTCTACCGCTACACACAGCACGGACGGCGTGTGGCTGCGCTGTTCCAACAACGAGACCTCCGATACCACCAGCGCTGACGCTGCTCCTGCTATCGGTTCTGCTGCTGATTCAGCTCACGCTGATGGTGTTACTCATCCTGCGGGTGTGAAACGTTCTAAGGTGAGTTCCAGAACAACAAGGCCCACTAAGAAGAGAAAAATACAAGAAAAAGAAGGAGATGGACGAGAAGAAGCAGAGAAAACACTCGGGTTAGAGTTCTGCTTAGACGGAGCTTTGACGCTGGAGATCTGGGAGGACGTGGCTAGACTGTCTAGGAGGCCGCGCTACACAAAAGACGGCCAGGTGAAAGAGGCGTCTCTGACCAGAAGCAAGCGAGTGCACTTCACGGCCGACGCGCTGCGCGAGCTCATAGCACGCATCGCCGATATCCGCGCAGTGGTGCGCATACGCGACACAGCGGCCGCGCAAGGAAAACCTAATCACACCCCCTGGTTCGCAGTGCTGGATGAGGCGGGCGAAGTGTACGCAGCTGTGAGCTACTACAGCGGTAAGAACCTCGTCCACGTGCGCAAGTACGAAGGTCCTGACAAAAAACCCACACAGCAGGGGGTGACGCTGTCCGCCAGAGCGCTCAAAGAGTTGGATGACAAAACAGAGATCATTCTGAAATATCTCGGCATAGATTCGGAATGAGAGACGCTCAACGCTCACGCGCGCACACACACACAGCGTTTGACGTACGCTGTATGAGACAGACAGACAGACAGACAGACGGATACACAGACAGCAGACAGAAAGATAGTTACATAGACGACAGATTGATAGATGGCTAGATAGATAGATAGATAGTTAGACGGCTAAGTAGTTGGTAACCGAGTGAAAAAAAACATGACACAGTACGTATGCGAAAAGTGTTTCAAAATGTTTAAAAGAGCGTACAACCACGAGAGACACGTAGAAAATTGTAGAGTAGTAGCTAAGTTTTGCCCTCTATGCGGCGAAGGGGATTGCCGAAAGAGCGCTTGTCGACGCGAATCTCTGGACGGGGTGACCGTCCCTCCGCGCATATGTGCTGTACCGAACGGGGAGGAAACGTTCACGGCGAATTGGCCTGCGATACAAACGGGCGTCAGGATGCACGGGACTCGCGTGAGTGTAACAAACTTCAGGCTACCAACCGGCGAGTTGAGTGACGCTGTAGATACTATGCGTCGCATTCACTTGACACAAAGATTCAGATACAAAGTGGGTTTCTCGGTAGGCTTACTGTTACAACACAGAGAAGACAAGAGCAAACTGCGCTACTTCCACGCCTCCCAGAACAACGCAACTCTCATACAACCGCTCCCTACTGTAACTAATTCAGAAACTTTGGAAGAGCTCCTCTCAAAGATGCAAAACACCGTCGCTTGCGAGGAGGTACGGAAACTTTGCGACGCTGACACCAAGTGGCACGTTCTTTTTCCTACCAATTTGAACATCTGCGTTTACATGGGACCGGGGGAATTCCCCATAGGCGGTAGGATCACTCAGGCCGGTCGAGTTGGAAAGAGAAGCGGCGTGTTAGATTTTCCCAACAAGGACAACCTCTGCATCTTCCGCTGCATTTCCTTTCACTTATACAACACCAGCAAGCGCGCTTCAGATTTGTTACGTCAGTTCTGTCCCGCTGCCACACCTGAATCCTTTCCGGGTCTGAACATCCGCGACTTACCCGCGTTAGAGAACTTGTTTGACGTACAAATAGCGGTTTACACCGCGTCGCGTCAAGTGCCGGGGCGGAAGTTGAGAAGACGCGTTACTCTGATCAGACCGCCTTCCAGAACTGTGGCCGCCCGAGGTAAAGTCAACCTACACCTGACGGCGAAAGGCGGTTTGCACGTCTCTCTCGTCACGGACTTCAACGCGTATGCGGGCATATACGAATGTTGCAAGTGTAAGGCGGCGTTCACCACCGAGTTCTTGCTGAAGCGACACAGGAACCAGCTTTCCTCTTGCCGACAAGTCAAGTTGCGCTACGTAGGTGGCATCTACCAAAATTCGAGAACGATTTTCGAAGCGCTAGCAGACTTCTCCATTTTTCCCCCCGACGGACATTCCGGAATCTACCCTTACAAGATCGCCTTCGATTTCGAGGCTTTCTTCAGACCGTGCAAAGAACCGTCGACGGAGCACGTGTCCCTGCTGTGGGATCACGTCCCTTTGTCGGCTAGCGTCGCATCCGACTTTCCGGGGTGGGAGGGGCCCGTCTGCTTCGTCAGAGCGTCCGACGCAGATTCCGACCCCTTGTTGGACCGAGTTTTAAATCACATAAACGAGAACGCCAAAGCGATCGGGGAAGCTGTGCTAGAACTTTACCGACCGACGTTAGCGAAGTTAGATGCGGCGATAGGTGAAGCTCTCCTGCTGGAGGAGGCGACGTTCACCACCCCTTCTCCAGGCGGCTTCGCTGCGGCTCAGACCAGACACCCGTTAGTTCAACTGAAGAAGCGTCTTCTGAGATACATCCGTCAAGCTCCAGTGGTGGGCTTCAACTCGGGGCGTTACGACTTGAACCTGATCAAAATACGCCTTCACTCGTTCTTCGCCTCCGGAGACCGAAGAAACCAAGAATTCAGCGTCATAAAGAGAAGCAATCAATACTTGGCGGTTTACACACAGCACACGGTTTTCTTGGACGTAGTCAACTATTTGGCACCCGGTTACAACTACGCGACCTATTTGCGAGCTTTCACCAGGAACGAAGAGAAAGGTCACTTTCCTTACGAATGGATGACGTCTACCAGGAAACTGGCAAACAGAACGCTGCCGCCGAGATCGGCTTTCGACAGCGAGCTGACGGCGTCAAAATGTCCGAATCCGACTACGCCGCATGTCAGAAAGTTTGGTCCGACGAGAAGATGCAAACTATGGAAGACTACTTGATCCACTACAACAACAAAGACGTGAAACCTTTCATAGAAGCTCTGAAAAATCACGCTAAATTTTTCCAAGATCGCGGCATCGACATGTTGAAAGACGGAGTTTCTCTCGCCGGTTTGACTTTACGCTTCCTCTTCCAAAACCTAGAAGACGCGTTCACAACGTTTCCCCAGTTCGACGCCGTCCTCCACGCTCTGATCAAAGAGAATCTAGTCGGCGGTCCTTCCATCATCTTCCATAGATTTCACGAGAAGGGCACCACGCGGATAAGGGAGCACAAGTACGGCGAAGAAGCGAGACCGTGCCAACACATCCTAGGACTAGACGCTAACTCACTGTACTTGCGCTGCATGAGCGAAGCGCACTGCACGGGCTATTACGTGGTGAGACGGCCCGAGACCGAGTTCAAGCCCGAAATCAGGCAAAGAAACTCTCACAGCGCTTTGGAGTGGTTACGCTTCGTAGAGCACGACCGCGACGTGAAACTGCGCCACGCTCTGAACGGCGGCGAGATGGCGGTAGGCTGTCGGAGAATTCGCGTGGACGGATTTCACGCGGCCTCTAATACGGTTTTCCAGTTTCACGGGTGTTGGTTCCACGCTCACGAGTGCATACCGTCGCACCGATATCAGTGCGCTTCACTGAGAGAGGAGAGACGCGACAGAACGACCAGAGTAAGCGCTTACTTGAAAGCGTTAGGTTACAAGCTGGTCGTCGTGTGGGAGTGCGAATGGCGAGAGATGAAGCGTCGAGATGAGCGGGTCAAGGCCTCCCAACAACGCTGGAAGGTTGACGCTTTGAAAGTGTCTCGAAACGCGATGAGCGAGAGCGACATCCTTTCCGCTGTGAAAGAGGAGAAAATGTTCGGTTTAGTTCAAGTGGACATCACTACGCCGCCTCACCTACGAGAGTACTTCGAAGAAATGACCCCCGTTTTCAAGAACGCGACCGTTTCAAAATCGGACATAGGCCCTCACATGTCAGACTTTGCGCAGGAAGAAAAGCTGTTGAGCACGCCTCAGAGATGTCTGATAGGGAGTTACCACGGAAAAAATATTCTCTTGGGAACGCCGCTTCTCAAGTGGTATTTAGAGCACGGTTTGATAGTCACCAAAGTGCAGCTGGTGGTAGAATACCTACCTAAACGCTCCTTTGCCGGTTTCGCGGACCAAGTGACGGCGGCGCGAAGACGTGGCGACGTGAACGAGAACGAGAAAATTCTGTCAGACTGTTACAAGTTAATGGGAAACGCTACGTACGGTAAAACAATCTGCAACAAAGAAAAACACACGGCGGTGAGATACACTGACAGTCGGAAGTTCGAACTATTGGCCAATTCGTGGCGCTTCAAAAAGGCGTCCGAGTTGACTTCCGATCTGTTTGAAGTCGAACTACAACCGAAAACGGTCAAGAACAACCTCCCTATTCAGATAGGGTTCATGGTATACCAGTACGCGAAGTTGAAAATGTTAGAGTTCACATACGACTTCTTGGATAGATTCGTCGATCGGCGCGATTATGCCCTTTGTCAAATGGACACCGACAGTCTTTACATGGCTCTCAGCGGTGCCACGTTGGATGACCTAGTGAAACCTCGCCTGAGAGAGACGTACTTCAGAGAGAAACGAAAGTGGCTTCCGACAGCGGTGTGCGACGAGCACTTAGAGCTTTTCGTGAAGACAAAAACGGAAAGAGTGCGAGAATGGTGTGCGCCGCCCGGCGGATGTTGTGAGAGACGGTACCTTCACGATCTGAGAACTTCGGGGCTCATGAAAGCGGAGTGGGAAGGTGACGGGATCCTAAGTCTCAACCCTAAGACTTACATTTGCTACGATCGAGTCAGCGACACCGGTGAAAGAAAATCCAAAAAATGGAGTGCAAAAGGCGTACAGAAGAAACAAAACCCCCAGGAACCAGACGCCTTCTTGGATGTTCTTCGCCAACGAAAAACTCTCATTGCTGTAAATAGAAATTTCAAAGTGGTGCGAAACAAAATGGTCACCTACACCATAGAGAAAGACGGCGTGCGCTACTTGTATTATAAGCGTCGCGTGCATTCTGACGGTGTGACAACGAGTCCTTTAGAGATATGAAAAAAAAAAAAAAAAAAAAAAAAAAATAAGCGTGTGCATCTTTTCAAAAATAGAGTGTTTATCAAGATTGAAAAAAAAATAAATAAAAAAAAATTAAAAGAAAATATTGTTGTGTTTTTATTATCATACGGCTTCTTTTACTAGTAAGTCGCGCAGTCTCTTAAAGCGTCACTCATGTGACGACGTCGCTTCCAGTCACGGGATCCTAAACAAAAAAAAAAACTTCTTCTTCTTCCGGTCACGTGATCAATCAGGTCGCTTCCGGTTGGCCATTAAGTCGTGTGACGTCACTTCCGGTCACGTGACTCATCAGGTCACTTCCGATCACGTGATCCTAAATTAGGTCATATGACGTCACTTCCGGTCCCCTAAGTAGGTCAGTAGGTTACCCAGAATGCACCATCCCCTAAGTAGGTCACTTCCGGTCACCCAATGGAGGCCTCTGATTGGCTGCAGGGTTACCCAGAATGCACCGCTAATCCCCTAAGTAGGTCACTTCCGGTCACGTGACCAAATGGAGGCCTCTGATTGGCTAACTAGGTCACGTGACGTCACCACTAATCCCCTAAGTAGGTCACTTCCGGTCACGTGACCAAATGGAGGCCTCTGATTGGCTGCATGTCGATTGAGTAATAAACAGTACTTAACTATAGTCCCGTTCCGATACATACTATACTACTCATGTACCTATCTGATATAGCTTATAAGTAAAAACAGGTAAACATATTATATACAAAATAACTAAAAAGCATGAAAACAAGGGTATTGCAAAGCCTTCTCCAGCTAACGTCAAGATAACATATTTAATGTTATATAACATTTTGCCATTTTAAGGAGCCATAGAGAAACGTTCTATAGCGTTCTATAACATTTTTTGTTTACTGGGTCATGGTTTGGCCTCAGGTGAGTGGTTAAAGTCCTAAATTTCATAAAAGGCTTGGATATAATATCATCACCATCAACAGGGCATACAGCTGCAGGTTCATGCTTCTGACCACACAAGACATCCATGGAAACTACATGCGGATTATGGGTTTGGGGAAAAAAGAGGCTTTAATTGCAGTTGGCTTATGCCTCATGTGAAAACCAGATTCTACTTAATTTGCTTGTTAATCATTGATTTACTACAACCTATAGATCACTTAGGCTGACCTAATAAGCCATATCCCTCACTCAGTAATTTAAGTCACACAGTGTTATTGAGGATTTGAAAGCATGTGGGATCCTGTATTATTGCAGATAACAGAGTGATCCACATGCATAATTGACTGACACCAATTTGTTGCTCATGGGATGGTTGTAAAATTCAATAAATGTTCCATGATGCAAATTAATTGAATGAAAGCTGGTGTTAAACAGATGTCACAGTCAACAACTCGTGTTTCGATGCAGCAAGTTGAAATTGCACATTGAAGCCACATGATAGATAGATTTGATGAACCCAATTGTGTGCCTTTTTTTGTGAACATGATATTAAGCAATAAAGGTGTAATTGGCTCATATTAGGGGGGGTGG
>OX381713.1:71896080-71973683 GCA_947462335.1 Harmothoe impar
CCACATGTAAGGACATCCACAGACCCCCTTTAACCTGGTCCCACATGTAAGGACATCCACAGGTCCCCTTTTAACCACAATGTCTTCATGTCCATGTGTTGTCATCACGATGCCTTGCCCGTAGGTAGAGATTACCGACACTGCATGGATGGTCAACATGATGCAAGAAAACAGTGTTGGTAAGTTATCAGGTTATTCGCCTTTTCATCATTCACAAATTTAACACCAGGACTCAAGCTCCAGGTCCATTTTCTGCCACAAGGACTACAAAAGTGACTGGACAAAGTGCTATATTTAGATGGTGACCTCCTGTCAGGCTGTGCACAGGGACTGGTCTATAGGATTTCATTGGTCAACTCCTGAAGACAAGTTTGTCAAAAAGGGTTTTTTGTATGAGTTTGCCCCGACAAGTCATGGGTATAGACTGCATGAGGCTTACCTCCGCAGGGAGTCTGTACACTCAACAAGATCCACCCACACTGTGTTAAAGGTCTATCACCAAACTACAATGACCACAGTAATATACAAGATATTAATAGTTCACCACTCCACGGGCAATAACCGGTGACAAGTTCAGAAAGTGAAAGTCGTGTTCTCATTATTTCTTCATCTCTAAATCCTGGCCTTGCCACTTGCCACTTACACAGCTGTGTAGGTCCCCATGTGTCAGTGAGGTAAGAGGATATTACCAGCCACAACCTGGGGTCAGGGCACTGCGACCACTGTAGGTGTCATAAAGGTGTTAATAGGTGTCACAAAGATGTCATAAAGGAGTCATACAGGCTCTAATTGAGTATTCGGGCCATGTCTCTACACTAATGATGACCACTCTGACCAATGAGGAGAGGAAAGATGAGACACAATGTTTATAACCATCAGGAAACACTAATGAGATACAAAGGTGTTCATTCAGGAACGGTAATCACCAAGTAAGTGCTTTATAATCAACTCTTATCCTTTATTGATGTAACAAGGGCAGGACATGGAGGTCAGTATTTGTACTATATATATAACACCATATAGAGGTCAGTTTATGTACTACATATAACACCATATAGAGGCCATCATATGTACTACATATATAACACCATATAGAGGTCAGTATATGTACCATATATAACACCATATAGAGGTCAGTATGTGTACTATATATAACACCATATAGAGGCCAGTATGTGTACTACATATAACACCATATAGAGGTCAGTATGTGTACTACATATATAACACCATATAGAGGCCAGTATGTGTACTACATATATAACACCATATAGAGGCCAGTATGTGTACTACATATAACACCATATAGAGGTCAGTATATGTACTACACATATAACACCATATAGAGGTCAGTATATGTACTACATATAACACCATATAGAGGTCAGTATGTGTACTATATATAACACCATATAGAGGCCAGTATGTGTACTACATATAACACCATATAGAGGCCAGTATATGTACTATATAACACCATATAGAGGTCAGTATATGTACAACATATAACACCATATAGAGGTCAGTATATGTACTACATATAACACCATATAGAGGTCAGTATATGTACTACATATAACACCATATAGAGGTCAGTATGTGTACTACATATAACACCATATAGAGGCCAGTATATGTACTATATAACACCATATAGAGGTCAGTATATGTACAACATATAACACCATATAGAGGTCAGTATATGTACTTCATATACATAACACCATATAGAGGTCAGTATATGTACTTCATATATAACACCATATAGAGGCCAGTATATGTACTACACATAACACCATATAGAGGTCAGTATATGTACTATATATAACACCATATAGAGGTCAGTATATGTACCACATATAACACCATATAGAGGTCAGTATATGTACTACACATATAACACCATATAGAGGTCAGTATATGTACCACATATAACACCATATAGAGGTCAGTATATGTACTACATATATAACACCATATAGAGGTCAGTATGTGTACTACACATATATAACACCATATAGAGGTCAGTATGTGTACTACATATAACACCATATAGAGGTCAGTATACGTACTACATATATAACACCTATATAGAGGTCAGCATATGTACCATATATAACACCATATAGAGGTCAGTATATGTACTACATATAACACCATATAGAGGTCAGTATATGTACTACATATATATAACACCATATAGAGGTCAGTATATGTACTTCATGTATAACACCATATAGAGGTCAGTATATGTACTTCATGTATAACACCATATAGAGGTCAGTATATGTACTACACATAACACCATATAAAGGTCAGTTTATGTACTACATATATATAACACCATATAGAGGTCAGTATATGTACTATATATAACACCATATAGAGGTCAGTATATGTACTACATATAACACCATATAAAGGTCAGTTTATGTACTACACATATATAACACCATATAGAGGTCAGTATATGTACTACACATAACACCATATAAAGGTCAGTTTATGTACTACACATATATAACACCATATAGAGGTCAGTATAGGTACTACATATATATAACACCATATAGAGGTCAGTATATGTACTACATATAACACCATATAGAGGTCAGTATATGTGCTACATATAACACCATATAGAGGTCAGTATGTGTACTACATATAACACCATATAGAGGTCAGCATATGTACTATATAACACCATATAGAGGTCAGTATATGTACTACATATATAACACCATATAGAGGTCAGTATGTGTACTATATATAACACCATATAGAGGTCAGTATAAGTACTACATAACACCATATAGAGGTCAGTATATGTACCACATATAACACCATATAGAGGTCAGTATGTGTACTACATATAACACCATATAGAGGTCAGTATACGTACTACATATAACACCATATAGAGGTCAGTATACGTACTACATATAACACCATATAGAGGTCAGTATATGTACTACATATAACACCATATAGAGGTCAGTATATGTACTTCATATAACACCATATAGAGGTCAGTATACGTACTATTATATATAACACCATATAGAGGTCAGTATAGGTACTTCATATATATAACACCATATAGAGGTCAGTATATGTACTACATATAACACCATATAGAGGTCAGTATAGGTACTACATATATAACACCATATAGAGGTCAGTATAGGTACTTCATATATATAACACCATATAGAGGTCAGTATAGGTACATATATAACACCATATAGAGGTCAGTATAGGTACTTCATATATATAACACCATATAGAGGTCAGTATATGTACTACATATAACACCATATAGAGGTCAGTATAGGTACTACATATAACACCATATAGAGGTCAGTATATGTACTACATATAACACCATATAGAGGTCAGTATATGTACCTCATATATAACACCATATAGAGGTCAGTTTATGTACAACACATAACACCATATAGAGGTCAGTATATGTACTATATATATAACACCATATAGAGGTCAGTATATGTACTACATATAACACCATATAGAGGTCAGTATAGGTACTACATATAACACCATATAGAGGTCAGTTTATGTACTACACATATATATAACACCATATAGAGGTCAAAATATGTACTTCATATATCACCATATAGAGGTCAGTATGTGTACTACATATATAACACCATATAGAGGTCAGTATGTGTACTACACATAACACCATATAGAGGTCAGTATACGTACTATATATAACACCATATAGAGGTCAGTATATATACCACATATAACACCATATAGAGGTCAGTATAGGTACTATATATATAACACCATATAGAGGTCAGTATAGGTACTACATATATAACACCATATAGAGGTCAGTATATGTACTACATATATAACACCATATAGAGGTCAGTTTATGTACCACATATATAACACCATATAGAGGTCAGTATATGTACTACATATATAACACCATATAGAGGTCAGTATATGTACTATATATATAACACCATATAGAGGTCAGTATATGTACCACATATATAACACCATATAGAGGTCAGTTTATGTACTACATATAACACCATATAGAGGTCAGTATGTGTACTATATATATAACACCATATAGAGGTCAGTATATGTACTACATATAACACCATATAGAGGTCAGTATATGTACTACATATATATAACACCATATAGAGGTCAGTATATGTACTACATATATAACACCATATAGAGATCAGTATATGTACTATATATATATAACACCATATAGAGGTCAGTATATGTACTTCATATAACACCATATAGAGGTCAGTTTATGTACTTCATATAACACCATATAGAGGTCAGTATATGTACTTCATATATATAACACCATATAGAGGTCAGTATACGTACTACATATAACACCATATAGAGGTCAGTATACATACTTCATATAACACCATATAGAGGTCAGTATATGTACTATATATATAACACCTATAAAGAGGTCAGTATATGTACTACATATAACACCATATAGAGGTCAGTATATGGACTACACTTCGTCTTTTTACGCCGCCGGTTCCACTTCTACCGCTAACTTTCTTATTTCCACAATTAAATAGCTAGGACAGCACCTCAGCTATGAACCATTAATAGTCACCTCCTTTATACAGCTTCGCGTCGCATTCCCAGTCCAATAACCTTTCTGCAGGCAAAATTACAACCCGAATGACGCTGGTGACTGCTCCCGTTGAGCTCCTGATCCGCAATGGCCGAAAACACCCTGAACAAGGCGGAAGTTGAATCTCGCGCATGCGCCCAGATACATGTTACCCGGCGGTTCCCGCCACTCTTCGTATGTGATTATATTCATGAAACCTTACAATAGTTTCTTGATACTACATATATAACACCATATAAAGGTCAGTATATGTACCACATATAACACCATATAGAGGTCAGTATATGTACTACATATAACACCATATAGAGGTCAGTTTATGTACTACATATAACACCATATAGAGGTCAGTATATGTACTATATATATAACACCATATAGAGGTCAGTATTTGTACTACATATATAACACCATATAGAGGTCAGTATATGTACTACATAACACCATATAGAGGTCAGTATATGTACTATATATATATAACACCATATAGAGGTCAGTTTATGTACTACTTATAACACCATATAGAGGTCAGTATATGTATATAACACCATATAGAGGTCAGTATATGTACTTCATATAACACCATAAAGATGTCAGTATATGTACTACATGTATAACACCATATAGAGGTCAGTATGTGTACTACATATAACACCATATAGAGGTCAGTATATGTACTACATATATAACACCATATAGAGGTCAGTATATGTACGACATATAACACCATATAGAGGTCAGTATATGTACTACATATAACACCATATAGAGGTCAGTATGTGTACTATATATAACACCATATAGAGGTCAGTATATGTACTTCATATAACACCATATAGAGGTCAGTTTATGTACTTCATATATAACACCATATAGAGGTCAGTATATGTACTACATATATAACACCATATAGAGGTCAGTATATGTACTACATATAACACCATATAGAGGTCAGTATATGTACTACATATAACACCATATAGAGGTCAGTATATGTACTACATATAACACCATATAGAGGTCAGTATTTGTACTACATATAACACCATATAGAGGTCAGTATATGTACTCCATATAACACCATATAGAGGTCAGTATATGTATTTCATATAACACCATATAGAGGTCAGTATATGTACTACATATATAACACCATATAGAGGCCAGTATATGTACTTCATATAACACCATATAGAGGTCAGTATATGTACTACATATATATAACACCATATAGAGGTCAGTATATGTACATATAACACCATATAGAGGTCAGTATATGTACATATAACACCATATAGAGGTCAGTATATGTACTATATATATAACACCATATAGAGGTCAGTATATGTACTTCATATAACACCATATAGAGGACAGTATATGTACTACATATAACACCATATAGAGGTCAGTATATGTGGTACATATATAACAACATATAGAGGTCAGTTTATGTACTACATATATAACAACATATAGAGGTCAGTATGTGTACTATATATAACACCATATAGAGGGCAGTATATGTGAGTCAGAATTCCCAAAAATGCTCTCAATGGGGGCACTATGGTATCAAAAAGAAAATTTTGGTAAACTCAAGTTATCTTGAAACAAGTTAATTACATTGAAAGACCAGTATCTTGGGTCCATGAAACCACCAAAGGGAATGCTTAACTCCCAGGGGGTCAGTTTTTATTATCCTGTGAACATAACCTAGAGTAAAAGTGGCGGAGGTTACGACCAAAATATCACAGATTTGATAGAATGTCTGAAAAACACTACAGTAACTTTTAATTTTGTCTACAAGTAGCTAGGGTATATATAATCATGCATACCAAGTTTGATAATCACCAGACAAAGAATTTTCATTTTGTGGGTTAACAAACTTTCGAAAACTCCTGAAAATGTTGCAGTTTTTACCAAGAATCACAAACTTTACTCTAGCTTGCTTAAAAGTGTCTTGTTTATCATAACATTTGCTGTGTATTATCTTCAATATGTATACTTTCAATATTATTCATCACTTAACATGTAAATAGACTATTTTTGTCATCATTATCGAAATAAGTGAGTAAAAGTGGCGGAGGTTACGCATATATCATTGATTATCGTTGAATTATCCAGCATGCAAAAATAAAGTATCTAATATTGACAAAATGGCTATTTGGGATGATAGAAGTACCACAGGGGCATGTTTAGCTAGAATATTGAGCTGAGTGACTGAGTGGAAGTAGGATTTTAACCAAATAATTGAAAATAGTAATAGTGGCGGAGAATATATGATTGGTGGTCGATCCTGACATGTCAAAAATATAGTGGAATTATTATTTTTTGCTTTGAGTGTTAAAATATATACTTCTCCAAAGTGCTGGAGAGGATTCACTTTGATCTTGTTGATATTAACTTTTCTATGACTGAATAAAGTATTTGTGTGTAACCTCCGACACTTTTATGTAACCTCCGCCACTTTTACTAGGAAAGCACTACCAGTAATCAAATATAGGGCCCCATGTTAAGTTTGACATACTGAAAAGCTTGAAGGGAGGTACTGGTATAATATAAACTATGGAGCAGTTAACTGCACAGTATATTCTGAGCCTAGGGGGTGGTATCATAGTAAAAGTGGCGGAGATTACATAAAAGTGGCGGAGGTTACGACAAAACAAGGAAAACACAGTAACCCAATACAGTGAAGCAAGTTTAGGCTGCAAATAGTGGCCAGAATGATAGAAAATGTATGTCCCCATGATATATAGAGGTTAGAAGAGTGAGTTGAAAGGATTTTGTATGGTTTTTGAGGTCTAACGGTGTAACCTCCGCCACTTTTACCTCGGTAACAAAACCACTCATCGGGGGCTGGCACCGTGAATATTACAGTTAGCCCCACAATTTTTTCCCCAGTGTTACTACCCACAGCCCTCCTTATATTGAGGGTAAAATGAATATAAGATTGTTATTCTTAGCAGGCAAACATCAGTCCAGAAAGTAAAAGTGGCGGAGGTTACACGAGTGCCATTTCTGAAAGTAGGGGCCATGGTAAAAAATTTGGGCTAGATATCCAGGTAAAAATGCTTGAACCTTTCAGTAAACACATATACCTCATAATATTTGTTGAATAGGAAGGGTTCTGATTGCAATAGTAGTGATAGGGGACATTTGAAAAACATTAAAACTGCCTGGAACCTCGTTTTTGGGGTATTTTTCAACTTTGAGGGGCCATAAATCAAAAAATCTATGTCCGATTCACTTTTTTTTAAAATTTTCTGAAAGCCTAGAGTGTTCCCTCTTGCATGATATCAAAAATACCTAGTATAGTGCAGGTATTTTTATTGTATGGCTGGTGGATGGTGAAAAAGACTAAAAATCACCAACATAGTCCATTTTTCTGGGGTCTGACTCATGTACTTCATATAACACCATATAGAGGACAGTATATGTACTACATATATAACAACATATAGAGGTCAGTTTATGTACTACATATATAACAACATATAGAGGTCAGTATGTGTACTATATATAACACCATATAGAGGTCAGTATATGTACTTCATATAACACCATATAGAGGTCAGTATATGTACTACATATATAACACCATATAGAGGTCAGTATATGTACTACATATAACACCATATAGAGGTCAGTATATGTACTATATATAACACCATATAGAGGTCAGTATATGTACTATATAACACCATATAGAGGTCAGTATATGTACCACATATATAACACCATATAGAGGTCAGTATATGTACTATATAACACCATATAGAGGTCAGTATGTGTACTTCATATAACACCATATAGAGGTCTGTATATGTACTATATAACACCATATAGAGGTCAGTATATGTACTTCATATAACACCATATAGAGGTCAGTATATGTACTACATATAACACCATATAGAGGTCAGTATATGTACTTCATATATAACACCATATAGAGGTCAGTATATGTACTACATAACACCATATAGAGGTCAGTATATGAACTTCATATATATAACACCATATAGAGGTCAGTATATGTACTACATATAACACCATATAGAGGTCAGTATATGTACTACATAACACCATAAAGAGGTTAGTATATGTACTACATATAACACCATATAGAGGTCAGTATATGTACTATATATATAACACCATATAGAGGTCAGTACATGTACTACATATAACACCATATAGAGGTCAGTATATGTACTACATATAACACCTATATAGAGGTCAGTATATGTACTACATATAACACCATATAGAGGTCAGTATATGTACTACATATAACACCATATAGAGGTCAGTTTATGTACTACATATATATAACACCATATAGAGGTCAGTATATGTACCACATATAACACCATATAGAGGTCAGTATATGTACTACATATAACACCATATAGAGGTCAGTATATGTACTACATATAACACCATATAGAGGTCAGTATATGTACTACATATATAACACCATATAGAGGTCAGTATGTGTACTACATATAACACCATATAGAGGTCAGTATATGAACTACATATAACACCTATATAGAGGTCAGTATATGTACTTCATATATATAACACCATATAGAGGTCAGTATATGTACTTCATATATATAACACCATATAGAGGTCAGTATGTGTACTATATATATAACACCATATAGAGGTCAGTATATGTACTTCATATAACACCATATAGAGGTGAGTATATGTACCACATATAACACCATATAGAGGTCAGTATGTGTACTACATATAACACCATATAGAGGTCAGTATATGTACTACACATAACACCATATAGAGGTCAGTATATGTACTATACATATATAACACCATATAGAGGTCAGTTTATGTACAACATATATATAACACCATATAGAGGTCAGTATATGTACAACATATAACACCATATAGAGGTCAGTATAGGTACTACATATATATAACACCATATAGAGGTCAGTTTATGTACTACACATACAACACCATATAGAGGTCAGTACATGTATATAACACCATATAGAGGTCAGTATATGTACTACATATAACACCATATAGAGGTCAGTAAATGTACTACACATAACACCATATAGAGGTCAGTATATGTACTTCATATATAACACCATATAGAGGTCAGTATTTGTACTACACATAACACCATATAGAGGTCAGTATGTGTACTACATATAACACCATATAGAGGTCAGTTTATGTACTACATATATATAACACCATATAGAGGTCAGTATTTGTACTACACATAACACCATATAGAGGTCAGTATATGTACTACATATAACACCATATAGAGGTCAGTATTTGTACTACACATAACACCATATAGAGGTCAGTATGTGTACTACATATAACACCATATAGAGGTCAGTATATGTACTACATATAACACCATATAGAGGTCAGTATATGTACTTCATATAACACCATATAGAGGTCAGTATATGTACTACATATATAACACCATATAGAGGTCAGTATGTGTACTATATATAACACCTATATAGAGGTCAGTATGTGTACTACATATAACACCATAAAGAGGTCAGTATATGTACTTCATATAACACCATAAAGAGGTCAGTATATGTACTTCATATAACACCATAAAGAGGTCAGTATATGTATATAACACCATATAGAGGTCAGTATATGTGGTACATATAACACCATATAGAGGTCAGTATATGTACTACATATATATAACACCATATAGAGGTCAGTATGTGTACTACATATATATAACACCATATAGAGGTCAGTATATGTACTACATATAACACCATATAGAGGTCAGTATATGTACTACACATATAACACCATATAGAGGTCAGTATATGTACTACATATAACACCATATAGAGGTCAGTATATGTACTGCACATAACACCATATAGAGGGCAGTATATGACTACATATAACACCATATAGAGGTCAGTATATGTACTGCATATAACACCATAAAGAGGTCAGTATATGTACTACACATAACACCATATAGAGGGCAGTATATGACTACATATAACACCATATAGAGGTCAGTATATGTACTGCACATAACACCATATAGAGGGCAGTATATGACTACATATAACACCATATAGAGGTCAGTATATGTACTGCATATAACACCATAAAGAGGTCAGTATATGTACTACATATAACACCATAAAGAGGTCAGTATATGTACTTCATATAACACCATAAAGAGGTCAGTATATGTACTTCATATAACACCATAAAGAGGTCAGTATATGTATATAACACCATATAGAGGTCTGTATATGTACTACATATATATAACACCATATAGAGGTCAGTATATGAACTATATATATATAACACCATATAGAGGTCAGTATATGAACAACATATATATAACACCATATAGAGGTCAGTATATGTACTACATATATATAACACCATATAGAGGTCAGTATATGAACTATATATATATAACACCATATAGAGGTCAGTATATGAACAACATATATATAACACCATATAGAGGTCAGTATATGTACCACATATAACACCATATAGAGGTCAGTATGTGTACTACATATATATAACACCATATAGAGGTCAGTATATGTACTACATATAACACCATATAGAGGTCAGTATATGTACTACACATATAACACCATATAGAGGTCAGTATATGTACTACATATAACACCATATAGAGGTCAGTATATGTACTGCACATAACACCATATAGAGGGCAGTATATGACTACATATAACACCATATAGAGGTCAGTATATGTACTGCACATAACACCATATAGAGGGCAGTATATGACTACATATAACACCATATAGAGGTCAGTATATGTACTGCATATAACACCATAAAGAGGTCAGTATATGTACTACATATAACACCATATAGAGGTCAGTTTATGTACTTCATATATATAACACCATATAGAGGTCAGTATATGTACTACATATAACACCATATAGAGGTCAGTATATGTACTACATATATATAACACCATATAGAGGTCAGTATATGTACTACATATATAACACCATAAAGAGGTCAGTATATGAACTACATATATATAACACCATATAGAGGTCAGTTTATGTACCACATATAACACCATATAGAGGTCAGTATAGGGACTACATATAACACCATATAGAGGTCAGTATATGTACCACATATAACACCATATAGAGGTCAGTATATGTACTACACATATAACACCATATAGAGGTCAGTATATGTACTACATATATATAACACCATATAGAGGTCAGTATATGAACTATATATATATAACACCATATAGAGGTCAGTATATGAACTTCATATAACACCATAAAGAGGTCAGTATGTGTACTACATATATAACACCATATAGAGGTCAGTATATGTACTATATATATAACACCATATAGAGGCCAGTATTTGTACTATATATATAACACCATATAGAGGTCAGTATGTGTACTACATATAACACCCTATAGAGGTCAGTATGTGTACTACATATAACACCATATAGAGGTCAGTATGTGTACTACACATATAACACCATATAGAGGGCAGTATATGTACTACATATAACACCATATAGAGGTCAGTATATGTACATGTATAACACCATATAGAGGTCAGTATATGTACTTAATATAACACCATATAGAGGTCAGTATTTGTACTTCATATAACACCATATAGAGGTCAGTATATGTACTACACATATATAACACCATATAGAGGTCAGTATTTGTACTACACATATAACACCATATAGAGGTCAGTATGTGTACTATATATAACACCATATAGAGGTCAGTTTATGTACCACATATAACACCATATAGAGGGCAGTATATGTACCATATATATAACACCATATAGAGGTCAGTATGTGTACCATATATATAACACCATATAGAGGCCAGTATATGTACTACACATATAACACCATATAGAGGTCAGTATACGTACTACATATAACACCATATAGAGGTCAGTATATGTACTACACATAACACCATATAGAGGTCAGTATAACACCATATAGAGGTCAGTATATGTACCACATATAACACCATATAGAGGTCAGTATGTGTACTACACATAACACCATATAGAGGTCAGTATATGTACTACACATATAACACCATATAGAGGTCAGTATATGTACTTCATATATATAACACCATATAGAGGTCAGTATAGGTACTATACATATAACACCATATAGAGGTCAGTATATGTACTACATATAACACCATATAGAGGTCAGTATATGTACTACATATATATAACACCATATAGAGGTCAGTATAGGTACTATACATATAACACCATATAGAGGTCAGTATATGTACTTCATATATATAACACCATATAGAGGTCAGTATAGGTACTACACATAACACCATACAGAGGTCAGTATATGTACTACATATATATAACACCATATAGAGGTCAGTTTATGTACTACACATATAACACCATATAGAGGTCAGTATGTGTACTACATATAACACCATATAGAGGTCAGTATAGGTACTACACATAACACCATACAGAGGTCAGTATATGTACTATATATAACACCATATAGAGGTGTCACAGGAGGAGGGTACTGAGAGTTGTGCCTGCTGACCATGTACACGCACACAGACATGCCGCATGGCACAGCAAGAAACACCCACCTGACTGGATGATTGAAATTATGTATAATATGTACAGCTTTAACACAATTCATTGGAATGAAATACTCCAAACTGTTTTAGTGGATTGTGGGTGCTGAGAGTCTTAAATTTAATACGTCCGATGATAGGGGCTCAAAAGTTTGCTCTAAGGTAGTCAGTTCGTAATGACCATACTTCATCTATTTTCAATGTTATGTACTCTCATGCCCTCGTTCTTTGCTTTTATTTTTTATATACAGTAAAACTTTGCGTATAAGCCACAGCGGTGTGGCTTATAGGATCGGCACAGGGTTGGGGTTTTTGCTGTTATACTACAGTACAAAAATCGTCATAATCAGATCGCTGGTGGGGCTTATAGGATCACCCTAAAATCGGGATGTGGTTTACACGCGATGTTTTACGGTATTTCTCAAATGTCATGTCAAGGTGCACACTTTGGAGGGCACAAATCATGTTGCACCCATTGAAATACATTATAATAAGTCTCTAGATTGCGATGATGACATCCCTTACTTGAGCTAAATACAACTGTGTATAAAACAATTTTTAAAAGGATTGACAACATTTGATTTTCGGATGTACTGATTCTAATTGTTTGGTAGAGTAGGGTCAGATAACCTCAGAGTAGGAGCCTGATGTTGGTGTAAGGACCGGTGTGACATGGACCGGTGTTACTCGTGGTCTCATTGAGGATGCTAGCCATGTGTGTCCACATTGACCACTGTGTCCACTGGGGGCAGGAACAATACAACACAGGATCAAACACCAAGCAGCACCCACCATGATGCACTCACCCACATGTAGACCTGTATAGGTGTGTGGCATCAGGTAGTCAGGGCAGGTAGCTACAGCAGTCATCAACCTGCACTTATACTGGGTACTGGAAGCCCTGTAGGGGCAGCATGGGGCTGTGGGCATGTATGTAGGGGCTGTGGTCATGTATGTAGGGGCAGCATGGGGCTGTGGTCATGTATGTGAGGGCAGCACGGGGCTGTGGTCATGTATGTAGGGGCTGTGGTCATGTATGTAGGGGCTGTGGTCATGTATGTGAGGGCAGCACAGGGCTGTGGTCATGTATGTGAGGGCAGCAGGGGGCTGTGGTCATGTATGTAGGGGCTGTGGTCATGTATGTGAGGGCAGCAGGGGGCTGTGGTCATGTATGTAGGGGCTGTGGTCATGTATGTGAGGGCAGCATGGGGCTGTGGTCATGTATGTAGGGGCAGCATGGGGCTGTGGTCATGTATGTAGGGGCTGTGGTCATGTATGTAGGGGCAGCATGGGGCTGTGGTCATGTATGTAGGGGCAGCATGGGGCTGTGGTCATGTATGTAGGGGCTGTGGTCATGTATGTAGGGGCAGCAGGGGGCTGTGGTCATGTATGTTGGGGCTGTGGTCATGTATGTGAGGGCAGCATGGGGCTGTGGCCATGTATGTAGGGGCAGCATGGGGCTCTGGTCATGTATGTAGGGGCAGCAGGGGGCTGTGGTCATGTATGTAGGGGCTGTGGTCATGTATGTAGGGGAAGCATGGGGCTGTGGTCATGTATGTAGGGGCAGCATGGGGCTCTGGTCATGTATGTAGGGGCAGCATGGGGCTCTGGTCATGTATGTAGGGGCAGCAGGGGGCTGTGGTCATGTATGTAGGGGCTGTGGTCATGTGTGTAGGGGCAGCAGGGGGCTGTGGTCATGTATGTAGGGGCTGTGGTCATGTATGTGAGGGCAGCATGGGGCTGTGGTCGTGTATGTAGGGGCAGCATGGGGCTGTGGTCATGTATGTAGGGGCTGTGGTCATGTATGTAGGGGCTGTGGTCATGTATGTAGGGGCAGCATGGGGCTGTGGTCATGTATGTTGGGGCTGTGGTCATGTATGTAGGGGCAGCATGGGGCTGTGGTCATGTATGTAGGGGCTGTGGTCATGTATGTAGGGGCAGCAGGGGGCTGTGGTCATGTATGTTGGGGCTGTGGTCATGTATGTAGGGGCAGCATGGGGCTGTGGTCATGTATGTAGGGGCTGTGGTCATGTATGTAGGGACAGCATGGGGCTCTGGTCATGTATGTAGGGGCAGCAGGGGGCTGTGGTCATGTATGTAGGGGCTGTGGTCATGTATGTAGGGGCAGCAGGGGGCTGTGGTCATGTATGTAGGGGCTGTGGTCATGTATGTGAGGGCAGCATGGGGCTGTGGTCATGTATGTAGGGGCAGCATGGGGCTGTGGTCATGTATGTAGGGGCAGCAGGGGGCTGTGGTCATGTATGTAGGGGCTGTGGTCATGTATGTAAGGGCAGCACGGGGCTATGGTCATGTATGTAGGGGCAGCATGGGGCTGTGGTCATGTATGTAGGGGCAGCATGGGGCTGTGGTCATGTAAGTAGGGGCAGCAGGGGGCTGTGGTCATGTATGTAGGGGCTGTGGTCATGTATGTAGGGGCAGCATGGGGCTGTGGTCATGTATGTGAGGGCAGCATGGGGCTGTGGTCATGTATGTAAGGGCAGCATGGGGCTGTGGTCATGTATGAAGGGGCAGCATGGGGCTGTGGTCATGTATGTAGGGGCAGCAGGGGGCTGTGGTCATGTATGTGAGGGCAGTAGGGGGCTGTGGTCATGTATGTAGGGGCTGTGGTCATGTATGTAGGGGCAGCAGGGGGCTGTGGTCATGTATGTGAGGGCAGCAGGGGGCTGTGGTCATGTATGTAAGGGCAGCATGGGGCTGTGGTCATGTATGTAGGGGCAGCAGGGGGCTGTGGTCATGTATGTAGGGGCTGTGGTCATGTATGTAGGGGCAGCATGGGGCTGTGGTCATGTATGTAGGGGCAGCAGGGGGCTGTGGTCATGTATGTAGGGGCAGCAGGGGGCTGTGGTCATGAATGTAGGGGCTGTGGTCATGTATGTAGGGGCAGCAGGGGGCTGTGGTCATGTATGTAGGGGCTATGGTCATGTATGTAGGGGCAGCATGGGGCTGTGGTCATGTATGTGAGGGCAGCATGGGGCTGTGGTCATGTATGTTGGGGCTGTGGTCATGTATGTAGGGGCAGCATGGGGCTGTGGTCATGTATGTGAGGGCAGCATGGGGCTGTGGTCATGTATGTTGGGGCTGTGGTCATGTATGTAGGGGCAGCAGGGGGCTGTGGTCATGTATGTAGGGGCTATGGTCATGTATGTAGGGGCAGCATGGGGCTGTGGTCATGTATGTGAGGGCAGCATGGGGCTGTGGTCATGTATGTAGGGGCTGTGGTCATGTATGTAGGGGCTGTGGTCATGTATGTAGGGGCTGTGGTCATGTATGTAGGGGCAGCAGGGGGCTGTGGTCATGTATGTAGGGGCTGTGGTCATGTATGTAGGGGCAGCATGGGGCTGTGGTCATGTATGTTGGGGCTGTGGTCATGTATGTGAGGGCAGCAGGGGGCTGTGGTCATGTATGTGAGGGCAGCATGGGGCTGTGGTCATGTATGTGAGGGCAGTAGGGGGCTGTGGTCATGTATGTAGGGCCTATGGTCATGTATGTAGGGGCAGCATGGGGCTGTGGTCATGTATGTGAGGGCAGCACGGGGCTGTGGTCATGTATGTGAGGGCAGCATGGGGCTGTGGTCATGTATGTTGGGGCTGTGGTCATGTATGTGAGGGCAGCAGGGGGCTGTGGTCATGTATGTGAGGGCAGCACGGGGCTGTGGTCATGTATGTAGGGGCAGCATGGGGCTGTGGTCATGTATGTAGGGGCAGCAGGGGGCTGTGGTCATGTATGTGAGGGCAGCACGGGGCTGTGGTCATGTATGTAGGGGCTGTGGTCATGTATGTAGGGGCTGTGGTCATGTAAGTAGGGGCAGCATGGGGCTGTGGTCATGTATGTAGGGGCTGTGGTCATGTATATAGGGGCAGCATGGGGCTGTGGTCATGTATGTAGGGGCAGCATGGGGCTGTGGTCATGTATGTAGGGGCAGCAGGGGGCTGTGGTCATGTATGTGAGGGCAGCACGGGGCTGTGGTCATGTATGTAGGGGCAGCATGGGGCTGTGGTCATGTATGTAGGGGCTGTGGTCATGTATGTAGGGGCAGCATGGGGCTGTG
The DNA here is from genome assembly GCA_947462335.1 of Harmothoe impar. NCBI lineage: Eukaryota > Metazoa > Annelida > Polychaeta > Phyllodocida > Polynoidae > Harmothoe > Harmothoe impar. Next base: position 71,913,515 of record OX381713.1, read on the forward strand.
GTCATGTATGTAGGGGCAGCATGGGGCTGTGGTCATGTATGTAGGGGCAGCAGGGGGCTGTGGTCATGTATGTACCCATTGTTGTGTGTCCCACTGTAAAACGTTGGATACCATTGTTGTAGTTGTAAATCAGATTCTACTGTAAGCGTACAGTTGCTTGTAGGTAAATAGTAGAATCTACTGTAAATTTACAGTAGATTCCCCTGTAAATCCTACAAAAAAATTCTATAGTAGAGTCTACTGTATACCTACTCTTTCTATTTATAATACAGTGCCTGTAAGGACAGCAGAGTACCTTAACAGACCTCCAGCAGTGTATCAACCCGGCAGGAGGAGTCACCTGGACTCCGTATAACCAGAGATTGTGACTGACCCTAGTATTCCTGTGGTAGTAGGTCAGGCAATGTGTGGAGCTGCCTGAGGAGTCAGGCAAGGCTTGGCTCTCCACAGGGTCGGCCTCAGTCTGTGCAGCCTCCACTCCCAGTCCGAGATGTACTTTACTCCCAGACCACAACAGACGCCACTCCCAGTCCGAGATGTACTTTACTCCCAGACCACAACAGACTTTACTCCCAGTCTGAGATGTACTTTACTCCCAGACCACAACAGACTTTACTCCCAGTCTGAGATGTACTTTACTCCCAGACCACAACAGCCTCCACTCCCAGTCCCAGATGTACTTTACTCCCAGACCACAACAGACGCCTCTCCCAGTCCCATATGTACTTTACGCCCAGACCACAACAGCCTCCACTCCCAGTCCGAGATGTACTTTACTCCCAGACCACAACAGACGCCACTCCCAGTCTGAGATGTACCTTACTCCCAGACCACAACAGACGCCACTCCCAGTCTGAGATGTACTTTACTCCCAGACCACAACAGACGCCACTCCCAGTCCGAGATGTACTTTACTCCCAGACCACAACAGACGCCACTCCCAGTCCGAGATGTACTTTACTCCCAGACCACAACAGACTTTACTCCCAGTCTGAGATGTACTTTACTCCCAGACCACAACAGACTTTACTCCCAGTCCCATATGTACTTTACTCCCAGACCACAACAGGCTCCACTCCCAGTCCCAGATGTACTTTACTCCCAGACCACAACAGACGCCTCTCCCAGTCCCATATGTACTTTACGCCCAGACCACAACAGCCTCCACTCCCAGTCCGAGATGTACTTTACTCCCAGACCACAACAGACGCCACTCCCAGTCCGAGATGTACTTTACGCCCAGACCACAACAGCCTCCACTCCTAGTCCGAGATGTACTTTACTCCCAGACCACAACAGACGCCACTCCCAGTCTGAGATGTACCTTACTCCCAGACCACAACAGACGCCACTCCCAGTCTGAGATGTACTTTACTCCCAGACCACAACAGACGCCACTCCCAGTCTGAGATGTACTTTACGCCCAGACCACAACAGCCTCCACTCTCAGTCCGAGATGTACTTTACTCCCAGACCACAACAGCCTCCACTCTCAGTCCGAGATGTACTTTACTCCCAGACCACAACAGCCTCCACTCTCAGTCCGAGATGTACTTTACTCCCAGACCACAACAGACGCCACTCCCAGTCTGAGATGTACTTTACGCCCAGACCACAACAGACGCCACTCCCAGTCTGGGATGTACTTTACGCCCAGACCACAACAGACGCCACTCTCAGTCCGAGATGTACTTTACTCCCAGACCACAACAGACGCCACTCCCAGTCTGGGATGTACTTTACGCCCAGACCACAACAGGCTCCACTCCCAGTCTGAGATGTACTTTACGCCCAGACCACAACAGGCTCCACTCGCAGTCCAAGATGTACTTTACTACCAGACCACAACAGGCTCCACTCGCAGTCTGAGATGTACTTTACTACCAGACCACAACAGGCTCCACTCCCAGTCTGAGATGTACTTTACTACCAGACCACAACAGGCTCCACTCCCAGTCTGAGATGTACTTTACTACCAGACCACAACAGCCTCCACTCTCAGTCCAAGATGTACTTTACTACCAGACCACAACAGGCTCCACTCGCAGTCTGAGATGTACTTTACACCCAGACCACTCCCAGACTGAGATGTACTTTACTCCCAGACCGGTTTCAGCTGTTCACATCTCATGTGGGAAACCATTCAGTTAAGTACCCTATGTATCACCTTATACATCACTACTATAGGGGTGTACTAGGTTCTATGTCTAACAATCTAACAGCTATGATGCATGACCCGGTACCTCAGCCCTGGCACCTTGTACTGCTGCCTTAATGCCATTTTCTGTGACCCCGGGTAGTGAAGTGATCACAAGGCCGCCTTCTGCACATCTCATCTATCAATCTGCTGTTAGCCCGTTATTGGCCAACACTCAAATTCCACTACTCAGTTTTACATAATATGTACATATATATATATATATATATATATATATATATATATATATATATATATAAATATATTTATATATATATATATATATATTTATATACATATATATATATACATATATATATATATATATATATATATATATATATATATATATATATATATATATATATATATATTTCCTTAGCACTGCCATAGCGGGCCAATGCGTATAGTAAAAAGGGCCCTCTGAAAGCCAAGATTTTGCGTTTTCATCGTTTTCATATCCTTTGTTGTCATGATGCATGAATGCATCCCTGGTGAATAGCTCCAGCAGTGCTGCATTCACAGCCACCCTATGAGGCTGATACATTAATACACTGATACACTGCTGTAGGAGCTGCATGATGCCATCATGCACACATGTAGTGCTGGTAAGTAAGCTGTGAGCCGTGCCGCGTAGATGAAGGTGCCTAGATGGATGGAGGTAAGACAGAACACCGGGAGGCCAGGTGGGTGCAGCATGGGCCTCTCAGGGAGATATCTACACATGTCACACCTGCTGAGCTCAATCAACACAATAACCTCAGATATGTAGGCAAGTCTTGTAAATAATGTCATGTATGTAGGGGAGTCACTCTACATGTTTATCACTCCACCCAAGATGGCGCCCCGAGCCATTAGACTTATGTTAGAGCAGCGTGCAGCCACTGGGAGACTCTACAGACTGCTGGGTGCCGGACCTGAGTGTGGAGCTACAAGGTAGAACAAAACACCTCTACCTCAACACATGCCACACTTTACAACCTAGATTCATTCAAATAGCTATAAATGGGGTAATAAAACAGAAAATATAATTTCATTGAATGTCTTACATCTTTTAGAATCAATGATATCGTTCTCTTCATCTCATTCATGTCATCATTGTAACTCCTGTAGACAATGCATGTACCCATGGGGTTTGTATTCTGCCACAGGGGTGACAACTCTAGTGAGTTACTTCCCGGTTGGCAATAACTGAACATAATGACCTGAAGGGGATCTGCCGACTGGTCTGATATCTCCTCAGTGAACCATGTCTGAAATGTCACAAGCCATGGCTTGGCCGCCTCTGCCTACTATGGTAATATCCCAGGTATGTAGGACCAAGGAAATAAAACTACACTTGCTATCCTTCGAAATCAGAAGAGAAGTGTTCCCCATAGATTTGACTCATTTCATCATGCAATCATCCATGACGAGGTCACTGCTGTATTGGGTAAGTAGCAGTAGGCAGCAGGGTTTCTGACTCAGGCAGACTACTGCTCATTGTAGATGGCTCCATCGCTTACCTGAAAGTTACTTTAAACCAATCTATAAATCACTCAATTCTGATCCCAGACGGTGAAAGACTAGTGCGGCACTCCGTCCTTCGAAGACCTATCAGTGTATAAGAATTATGAAAATGCTATATGCTTGCTGCACATTGAAAACTTAAGATAAAGGTACCATTCCCATCTTAATGCCAGGATATGGGACCTAATCAGTATTCATGAACTTATCCCGCGGCCTCTGTATCTTACTCAGTATAAATAAAGGAATACTATACTACACTATCAGGTCATGGGGGCCTCATAGAATGCTTCATGACACCGCTGAATGCCAAGCCAAGAGCAGAGGTCACCATAGGATGAGTTAAAAGCAGGACTTTAAGCATACATCCCTGATCCCAGAGGTTGTATTATCCTAACTTCATTACTGTCTCACACAAATTATTTCAATCTAATTACATTATCAACAGTATTCTGTCAACCCAATATTTGGTCTTAAATATTGATGCTGTGATGAATTCAATAATTATCATTATTTCAGCACATGTAGATGTCTCTATACAGTATAGAATCCCCATGAAAGTCTCCTTGTGAACCAAACTGCCATCTGGTGTGATAAAACTAAACATCGTAGCCATCTTTCATTGTACTGGATTACGGAGAATCAATTGATATTACAACATTGCCCTGGTGTACATAATTTCACAGCAAATCGCCAATTAATGTGACATTGATTTTACCTTGATTCTCTGTATATTTAACAGAATATCTTCACAGTGTGGCTGACCAGCAAACACCTCCATAGCTCTATGGTGCAGCAACCATTGTCAACACAGCCACTTTGTGACTTCTACATGCTGGGGATGGAAAATGTACAGTAGTAAAAGCAAATACAGTTATATTAAAGTAAGAAAAGAGATGTCAGGGTGATTTTTAGGGTCAGGGCCATGGTTAGGGTCAGGGGAAAGGTTACATACATTTATGATAGCGGCACTCCCACTGTACTTGCAGCAGGGCTGCTCCATTAGCTGTGTGGGTCAGGGGCAGGGGCAGGGTTGGGAGCTGGGTCTGGGATAAGGGTTAGGGTATCATGTGGTACATATACAGGGCCAGCGGCAGTACTTCCACCACGGCTGTTCCTTCATATAGGGTCAGGGGCTGGGTCAGGGGTAGGGTCAGGACTAGATGGGTCAGGGTTAGGGTATCATGTGGTACATATACAGGGTACATATAGTGCACTCACCAGCGGCAGTACTTCCACCAGGGTTGCTCCATCATCTTGGTGGGTCAGGGTCAGGTATAGGGTCAGGGTTAGAGTTAGAGTTACTAGTATGACTTTACTCACCAGCGGCAGTACTTCCACCAGGGTTGCTCCATCATCTTGGGGGGTCAGGGGCTGGTATAGGGGCAGGGTCAGGGTTAGTTAGGGGTAGGGTAGAGTTATATTAGAGTTACTTTACTCACCAGCGGCAGTACTTCCACCAGGGTTGTTCCATCATCTTGGCGGCGGGTGCGCAGGTCCAGGCGCGGATCTGCTTGCCGCAGAACCTCCATATGACGTGGTTCCAGAAGAGGTAGAAGACGACGAGGCCGGTGAGGACCAGGATGACCAGCGCGCCGTCCACGCTCTGGTAGATGGCGAACCCCAGGTACACCGAGTAGAGCACCACCAGCAGGAAGACCACCGCCTTCTTGAGCTTCCCGGCGTGGCGCGTGAAGCCGTTGTGCACGATGTGCTGCACCACCTCCACCCCCTTGGTGCAGGCGTTGTGCTCAAACTGCAGCTCCTCCCCCGGGGCGTGCCGAGTGTCCACCCCCACGTCGGGCAGCGAGGCCCCCAGCGGGGCGGCCACCGTGTGGCAACCCCCGTCTGGGCTCATCTCCAGCCGGGTGTCGAGCTTGCTGCCCCGGCTGCCGTCATGGCTGCCGTAATGGCTGCCGTAGTGCCCCGAGGACCGCTTACTGCTGGGCAGCACCCAGTCAGGGGCGTCCCCCATCAGCCGCGTCTCCTCCTCCTCGTTGGGCACCAGTGGGTCTGTGTGCGGCGGGTCCTCCCCGTAAGACGACCGGTTGGAGGAGCGGTGCGACCCCCGCCCCGACCCCGCCGACAGCTGGCTGTGCCGCTTGTTGGTCACCGGGCCCCCGTTACGCTCCACGTCATCCATCCTCTGTTAGTTCCCCGTTAACTCACAAGGCGGGGTTGGTTTTAGTTCACTGTAAACAGTAATTCTGTAATTGGCTGATTAACTAAGTGATTGGCCGACTCCTGACCCGGCCATCTGCACTTGTTTTAGTTCTTGTTTAATACTCCAATTGAAAGTGAATCCCTCCAAAGTGAACCCTTTCAAAGTGAACTTTTTCAAAGTAAATTCTTTCAAAGTGAATTCTTAAAGCTGACCTCTTTAAATGGGTTGAACGATGTGAGTAGCTCCAGATAACTAGAGTCTTCCTGTTTAATAATCCAGGGATTTCTTTTAAAGCAAATTCTCTCAACACGATGTGAGTTTATCCAAATAACTAGAGTGGTTTCTGTGACTTGCTGCATACAGCAGCAGTATAAACCCAGGTCAGTGAGGCTTGTAGCTGAACCTGGAGGTGGCCCTAGTAACTCCTGCTAACTCCCTCTATACTCCTACAGCAGCCAGCTCCAGCCCCTGGTTCCTCCACTACTGCCGCGTCCTGCCGGTACCAGCCTCACCCAGCTCCCAGAATGCACTGCCGCTGACGTCCTGACGTGCTGGTGCCGCGTACTGCGTCTACGTCACGTCACGCTGGTTACCCGCCCGCACCTCCCTCACTCACTTTTCGCTGGTTACTCACGGGGGGCGGCGCGCCCTCTCACGGCGCTCGGCGGAACTACTCAGCAGCAGACGACTTTCTGCTTCTTGTTTCTAGTGGCGGGAAAAAAGTGAGATTCTTGATTCACGTCAAAATGACGTTAGTAGCAGCAGAACGTAGGTGTGGGAGGGTAATAGACGCCGGGAGGACGCCGGGAGGGGTGGGAAACACTTTACTCCACCACTCTGGGTAGGCATGCACGACCAGCAGGAGAATGAGGGAGATTTACGAGACTCTGTCTCCCTCTCCCCTTCTTTATACCTGTACTCCGTTATTCTCTCACTTTCCTTCTCTCCCTCTATATCTGTCCGTGTGTACTACGGGAAGGACGTGAGGACGTTACTCCCCTTGTCTCCACCTTCCTCTACCCCCTTCTCTACCCCTGTCCTGTCCCGGGTTAGGGTTAGGGTTAGGGTTGGGGTATGGGCGTGTTGCCGACCTTCCACTCCTGCCCTTCCCTGCCCCTGTCCTGGCTGTAAGTTGCTGTAACTCCCCCTGCCTCCCCGTGACTCTCTCCCCTCCCCCCGCGCTATCTATCAGGTTTTTACCTGGGCAGGAGATGAGCAGGAATTCCTCACTCGGCGGGAGGTAAATCAGGCAGCAGACGGCGCTGTAGTAGGAGACTGAGCTGTAGTGGTGTAGTGTGGGGTAGTAGGAGGGTGGTGTGTAGTAGGGTAGTGGGGTAGTAGGAGGGTGATGTGTAGTGGTGTAGTAAGGGTTGTAGGAGACTGAGCTGTAGTGGTGTAGTGGGGTAGTAGGAGGGTGATGTGTAGTGGGGTAGTGGGGTAGTAGGAGACTGAGCTGTAGTGGGGTAGTGGGGTAGTGGGAGGGTGATGTGTAGTGGGGTAGTGGGGTAGTAGGAGACTGAGCTGTAGTGGGGTAGTGGGGTAGTAGGAGGGTGATGTGTAGTGGGGTAGTGGGGTAGTAGGAGACTGAGCTGTAGTGGGGTAGTGTGGTAGTAGGAGGGTGATGTGTAGTGGTGTAGTAAGGGTTGTAGCAGCAGCAGCAGCAGCAGCAGGGTGATGAGTGATGAGTGATCCTCTACTCACTTAACTCACTTAACTCACCCTCAGCCTGCAGTAAGTACAAGTTAGTACAGCGTGTGGAGGGATCTCAGACTCCCTGTGTCTCAGACTCCCTGTGTCTCAGACTCCCTGTGTCTCAGACTCCCTGTGTCTCAGACTCCCTGTGGGTGATCCTCTCCTCATCCACTTTACAACCTGCACACACACCACACACTGTGTGTAGTACTACACAGTAGTTACTACACACATGTAGTTGTCTCCATGTGTGTCGTCCTCCGCTAGTGTGTCCTCCTATAGTGTAGTGTAGTGTATGGGGCCTGTATACAGGGGCACCTCTCAGTTAGGGCACCCTGTTACTCCCCACACACCTAGGAAGTAGATGTCCCAGCCTCCTGGTGTCTCAGGTATTGTAAAGTTCCCCCCCTACAGTGGTGGTACACTGTGGGTTATAGCAGCATGTATACAGCACAGGGGCTGTACAAGTCGCCTTGAGGCCTCTATTCCACACGGGGGGGGGGGGGGGGTCATGTGTACATATACATTTCCGGGGTAGAGTTAAGTAGCAGGGTGGCCGTGGTCTCTAAATGAGGTCCTCATCACGAGCTGCTGCTGCTGTATCCTCACCCTGAGGGGCCGCGTTACGACAGCTATAGGGACACACTCAGTCACAGCCTAACCCATAGCCTGCTCCTCCTCATCCCACTCACTCCTCATTAGGTGCTATATGGACAACATAGGGTGTCACAACGTCATGTGACGTCACTGTGACGGGTATGACGTCATGCGGGGTTTGTGTAGAGGTGAGTGTCCAGTGCTGGGTTAGTTGTCCTTGTGAGGTGAGGGAGGTGTGTGAGGTGTGGCAGGTACTTTAAGGCAGTGGCTGGAGTCGTGTAGAGTCCTATTATGTCCTACATGTATTATGGTAAAGTGTCCTCCCTGAGTCCTGGACTCTCCTACACGGGACGCAGCCTCACTGGGACCCTAGTAACCATAACCCACACCAGGGGGCAGGGCACTCTCACTGCTGTACACTGGGCCCCTGTGGTGGTACATTACCACTTGTAACTGCTGACCTGCTGGTACACTGGGCTCCTGTGGTGCTGTATTACCACTGGTAACTGCTGACCTGCTGGTACACTGGGCTCCTGTGGTGGTGTATTACCACTGGTAACTGCTGAGCTGCTGGTACACTGGACCCCTGTGGTGCTGTATTACCACTGGTAACTGCTGACCTGCTGGTACACTGGGCTCCTGTGGTGCTGTATTACCACTGGTAACTGCTGACCTGCTGGTACACTGGGCTCCTGTGGCAGTACATTACAACTTGTAACTGCTGACCTGATTGTATTGTATTATATATAACAATCACCATTTATATGTGATCTTCCCGATGAATAATTATGGCGAGCTCGATCTTCCATAGTTGGTCAGATTGGGCCAATTTTTACATTTCAGGCGTATCTCATGATTACAACGTTATATAACATGTACGTACAACAAGAGAGTAGTATAGCAATGATAAAGATAGATCAGAGGCAGTAATCATATAAGGGAGTAGAATTTGTGTACAACACACAATATGTATAGAGTATAGATTTGTTCTTCATTTGTCGATGGTCCTTGTATGAGTTTAGGCAGGGTCATTGCCAGCAGCAATCGGAGCGGTTGGAGCAGGTTCCACAACTGAGGTATGAATCATGTATGATGGAGGTAGCAGGGCAGGTCAAGATGGTTATATCAGAAAGTGTAGATGACAATGAACATGATTTGTGTGTAATAAGTTGTAATGAATTTTAAATCAAGTCATTATGAGTATGCCTAACCATACACCATGGGGACTGGTGTGATGGTACACTGGGCTCCTGTGGTGCTGCATTAAAACTGGTAACTTCTGACCTGCTGGTACACTGGGCTCCGGTGGTGGTACATTAACACCGGTAACTGCTGACAAGCTAGTACACTGGGCCCCTGTGGTGGTACATTACCACTGGTAACTTCTGACCTGCTGGTACACTGGGCTCCGGTGGTGGTACATTAACACCGGTAACTGCTGACAAGCTAGTACACTGGGCCCCTGTGGTGGTACATTACCACTGGTAACCGCTGACCTGCTGGTACACTGGGCTCCTGTGGTGCTGTATTACCACTGGTAACCGCTGACCTGCTGGTACACTGGGCTCCTGTGGTGCTGCATTAAAACTGGTAACTTCTGACCTGCTGGTACACTGGGCTCCTGTGGTGCTGTATTAACACCTGTAACTGCTGACCTGCTGGTACACTGGGCTCCTGTGGTGATGTATTAACACCTGTAACTGCTGACCTGCTGGTACACTGGGCCCCTGTGGTGGTGTATTAACACTGGTAACTGCTGACCTGCTGGTACACTGGGCTCCGGTGGTGGTACATTAACACTGGTAACTGCTGACCTTCTAGTACACTGGGCTCCTGTGGTGGTGTATTAACACTGCTGGCTGCTGGCCTGCTGGTACACTGGGCTCCTGTGGTGCTGTATTGGCACTAGTAACTGCTGACCTGCTGGTACACTGGGCCCCTGTGGTGGTACATTACCACTAGTAACCGCTGACCTGCTGGTACACTGGGCCCCTGTGGTGGTACATTACCACTAGTAACCGCTGACCTGCTGGTACACTGGGCTCCGGTGGTGGTACATTAACACCTGTAACTGCTGACCTGCTGGTACACGGGGCTCCTGTGGTGCTGTATTAACACCGGTAACTGCTGACCTGCTGGTACACTGGGCGCCTGTAGTGGCACATTAACACTAGTAACTGCTGACCTGCTGGTACACTGGGCTCCTGTGGTGCTGTATTGACACTAGTAACTGCTGACCTGCTGGTACACTGGGCCCCTGTGGTGCTGTATTAACACTAGTAACTGCTGACCTGCTTGTACACTGGGCTCCTGTGGTGCTGTATTAACACTAGTAACTGCTGACCTATTGGTACACTAGACTCCTGTGGTGCTGTTTTGACACTAGTAACTGCTGACCTGCTGTTCAATTACAACTTGTAACTGCTGGCACACTGGGCTCATGTGGCAATATCCTTAGACTAGCACCACCCTAACTATGGTACATTATGGTCTACACAGCTGCCCACTGCTGCCTCCATGGTGCATCAGACGCCTGCTGTAGGGGTTGCTGCATTATATGATGTGGTAGTTCTAACCCAGCCATAGGCCGGTCAGCAGGTCCACACGGCCCGTACTGACCGAGCCTGGTGCCTTCTGTGTCAGTGGTGTGAGGTCTGGCTGGCTGGACACTGGCTAACAATTGGTGACCCCCCCCCCCCACTGTTAGAGTTCATCTCTGAGCTGTGGGGGCTAGAGTTAACAGCTCGGCTGATAACTCTGATGTAGGAAGACCAAGCATGGGACTGTTACCTCAAGTGGTTTCATTTTATTAACATAATGCCTTAAGGCTTTGTGCTCCTTCATCGTATTGATGTACCAATGTAAGGCGGGCAGGCTACTCACAATGCCGACACCATGCAGGATACATCTTGCCCCTAAGTGTTCTACCAATCAGGGGCCAGAACTCATCACCAGGTCTCAGACCAATCAGGGGCCAGGACTCATTACCAGGTCTCAGACCAATCAGGGGCCAGGACTCATCACCAGGTCTCAGACCAATCAGGGGCCAGGACTCATCACCAGGTCTCAGACCAATCAGGGGCCAGGACTCATTACCAGGTCTCAGACCAATCAGGGGCCAGGACTCAGCACAGGGTCTCAGACCAATCAGGGGCCAGGACTCATCACCAGGTCTCAGACCAATCAGGGGCCAGGACTCATCACCAGGTCTCAGACCAATCAGGGGCCAGGACTCATCACCAGGTCTCAGACCAATCAGACCAATCAGAGGCCAGGACTCATCACCAGGTCTCAGACCAATCAGGGGCCAGGACTCATCACCAGGTCTCAGACCAATCAGGGGCCAGGACTCATCACCAGGTCTCAGACCAATCAGGGGCCAGGACTCAGCACCAGGTCTCAGACCAATCAGAGGCCAGGACTCATCACCAGGTCTCAGGCCAATCAGACCAATCAGGGGCCAGGACTCATCACCAGGTCTCAGACCAATCAGACCAATCAGGGGCCAGGACTCATCACCAGGTCTCAGACCAATCAGGGGCCAGGACTCATCACCAGGTCTCGGACAGTGGTGTGTATTACAGCAGGGTCAGGGTAAGTCACCATAATACCCTGTATCATAAATTCTTGTGTAGAAGCCGCGGCTTCTAGGATCAGGTGCTGCTCATACGTTAGTTTTATAATATCATGTACATCACAGTTCTAAAGAAACAACTTTCATACCTCCTGTTAGGCTTATAGGATTTGTGAAAGTTGGAAGTGCAGCTAATATGAGAATTTATGGTATTTATATCTTGATATGTACCGTAAAACACCTATTAAAACTTGCCTTTGAGACAACCCCTTACTTCTAGAAGAAAAAACATCCTGAGGGGAAAAACAATCCCAAATAAGATCTGTCTTAAAGGTGGGGTTTTACGGTATATGTATGTATATACACACAGTTTACGCCCTGTGACATTGAGCTGTCTGTGTGTGTACACCACCCACCCAGGGGGCTCCTCTCATGGATGAGATCTGTCTGTTATAGTCCAGCCCCACCCTAGCCTCCCTCCAGCCCCCCTCCAGCCCCCCTCCAGCCCCCCCCCCCAGCCCCCCTCCAGCCCCCCTCCAGCCCCCCTCCAGTCCCCCTCCAGTCCCCCTCCAGCCCCCCTCCAGCCCCCCTCCAGCCCCCCTCCAGCCCCCCTCCAGTCCCCCTCCAGCCCCCCCCCTAGCCCCCCTCCAGCCCCCCTCCAGCCCCCCTCCAGTCCCCCTCCAGCCCCCCTCCAGCCCCCCTCCAGCCCCCCTCCAGCCCCCCTCCAGCCCCACTCCAGCCCCCCTCCAGCCCCCCCCCAGCCCCCCTCCAGCCCCACTCCAGCCCCCTCCAGCCCCCCTCCAGCCCCCTCCAGCCCCCCTCCAGCCCCCCTCCAGCCCCCCTCCAGCCCCCCTCCAGCCCCCCTCCAGCCCCCCTCCAGCCCCCCTCCAGCCCCCCTCCAGCCCCACTCCAGCCCCCCTCCAGCCCCCCCCCAGCCCCCCTCCAGCCCCACTCCAGCCCCCTCCAGCCCCCCTCCAGCCCCCTCCAGCCCCCCTCCAGCCCCCCTCCAGCCCCCCTCCAGCCCCCCTCCAGCCCCACTCCAGCCCCCCTCCAGCCCCCCTCCAGCCTCCCTCCAGCCCCCCTCCAGCCTTACCCCAGCCCCCCTCCAACCCCACATGACTGTAAAACCCAGCCCCACCCTCTTAAATTATAAGTAGCCGCCTCCGCCATCTTTAATTACCGCTTTGCGTAACACCTGACACTGTGTGTGATGTATGACACTGTGTGACACTGTGTGTGATGTATGACACTGTGTGTGATGTGTGACACTGTGTGTGATGTGTGACACTGTGTGTGATATATGACACTGTGTGTGATGTGTGACACTGTGTGACACTGTGTGTGATGTGTGACACTGTGTGTGATGTGTGACACTGTGTGTGATGTATGACACTGTGTGTGATGTGTGACACTGTGTGACACTGTGTGTGATGTGTGACACTGTGTGTGATGTGTGACACCGTGTGTGATGTGTGACACTGTGTGTGATGTGTGACACTGTGTGACACTGTGTGTGATGTGTGACACTGTGTGTGATGTGTGACACTGTGTGTGATGTGTGACACTGTGTGACACGGTGTGTGATGTGTGACACTGTGTGTGATGTGTGACACTGTGTGTGATGTGTGACACTGTGTGACACGGTGTGTGACGGTGTATGACAAGAGCAGCACACGGGTACACCAGGACCACAACACGACATGCAAACACCACAACATGACATAACGGGGTTGATTATTTTACCGGGATGATGTAAACTGCCCCATGGGAAATATAGCTGCACCAGGAGTTTGTGTGCTTACTGTAACCCCCTCCACACCCACACACCCACACACACACCCACACACACACCACACACACACCACACCACACACACACACACCACCCACACACCACACCACACACACACACACCACACACACACACCACATACACACCACATACACACCACACACACACAAACACATACACACCACACACACACCACACACACACACCACACACACACACCCTACTCCCACCCCCCCCCCCCATGTGGCTGGGTCAGACACAGGGGGGTCAGGGGATCAGCTCACAGACTGGGCCACATTCTGGTTTGTGGATCACACAGCTGACATCTATACCTCAGTCAGGGAGTCAGGGAGTCAGGGAGTCAGGGAGTCAGGGAGTCAGGGAGTCAGGGAGTCAGGGAGTCAGGGAGTGGTCAGCAACAGGTTGGACTGCATGCATGTTGGCATTCAAGCAAAGGTTGGACTGCTTAAAGTCACACTTAAAGCATATATATATATGTATATGTAATTTATGGAAATGCTTCTTAAAGCCTCTTAATGTAATAATGACCTTTCTGTGACATAAGCATGGCATTAAGTGAACTTAAAGCCGCTCAGAGAGGGACTTTAAGTTTGACATTAAATGCCAATGTGTTAAATTCTATGTGGTAAATTAGAGACTTATAAGCAGCAACTAGGAAACCTGTACACTACTGGTTCTACATAACCTGTATACAGGTTCTACATAACCTGTATACAGGTTCTACATAACCTGTATACTGGTTCTACATAACCTGTATACTGGTTCTACATAACCTGTTTACTGGTTCCACATAACCTGTATACTGGTTCTACATAACCTGTATATAGTTCTACATAACCTGTATACTACTGGTTCTACATAACCTGTATATGGTTCTACATAACCTGTATACTGGTTCTACATAACCTGTTTACTGGTTCCACATAACCTGTATACTGGTTCCACATAACCTGTGTACTGCTGGTTCTACATAACCTGTACACTACAGGTTCTACATAACCTGTATACTACAGGTTCTACATAACCTGTACACTACTGGTTCTACATAACCTGTATACTACAGGTTCCACATAACCTGTACACTACTGGTTCTACATAACCTGTATACTACTGGTTCTACATAACCTGTATACTACTGGTTCTACATAACCTGTATACTACTGGTTCTACATAACCTGTATACTACTGGTTCTACATAACCTGTATACTACTGGTTGTACATAACCTGTATACTACTGGTTCTACATAACCTGTATACTACTGGTTCTACATAACCTGTATATGTTCTACATAACCTGTATACTACTGGTTCTACATAACCTGTATACTACTGGTTCTACATAACCTGTATACTGGTTCTACATAACCTGTACACTACTGGTTCTACATAACTTGTATACTACAGGTTCTACATAACCTGTACACTACTGGTTCTACATAACCTGTGTACTACTGGTTCTACATAACTTGTATACTACAGGTTCTACATAACCTGTATACTACAGGTTCTACATAACCTGTATATGTTCTACATAACCTGTATACTACAGGTTCTACATAACTTGTACACTACAGGTTCTACATAACCTGTATATGTTCTACATAACCTGTACACTACTGGTTCTACATAACCTGTATACTGGTTCTACATAACCTGTATACTACTGGTTCTACATAACCTGTATACTACTGGTTCTACATAACCTGTATATGTTCTACATAACCTGTACACTACTGGTTCTACATAACCTGTATACTGGTTCTACATAACCTGTATACTACTGGTTCTACATAACCTGTACACTACTGGTTCTACATAACCTGTACACTACTGGTTCTACATAACCTGTACACTACTGGTTCTACATAACCTGTATACTGGTTCCACATAACCTGTATACTGGTTCTACATAACCTGTATACTACTGGTTCTACATAACCTGTATACTACAGGTTCTACATAACCTGTACACTACAGGTTCTACATAACCTGTATATGTTCTACATAACCTGTATACTGGTTCTACATAACCTGTATACTGGTTCTACATAACCTGTACACTACAGGTTCTACATAACCTGTATACAGGTTCTACATAACCTGTACACTACTGGTTCTACATAACCTGTATACTACAGGTTCTACATAACCTGTATACTGGTTCTACATAACCTGTATATGGTTCTACATAACCTGTACTACTGGTTTAACATAACCTGTATATGTTCTACATAACCTGTTCACTACTGGTTCTACATAACCTGTACACTACTGGTTCTACATAACCTGTACACTACTGGTTCTACATAACCTGTATATGGTTCTACATAACCTGTATACTGGTTCTACATAACCTGAACACTGGTTCTACATAACTTGTACATGTTCTACATAACCTGTATACTGGTTCTACATAACCTGTATACTACAGGTTCTACATAACTTGTACATATTCTACATAACCTGTACACTACTGGTTCTACATAACTTGTACATATTCTACATAACCTGTATACTGGTTCTACATAACCTGTACACTACTGGTTCTACATAACCTGTACACTACTGGTTCTACATAACCTGTACACTACTGGTTCTTCATAACCTGTTTACTACAGGTTCTACATAACCTGTATACTACAGGTTCTACATAACCTGTACACTTCTGGTTCTACATAACCTATACACTACTGGTTCTACATAACCTGTATACTGGTTCTACATAACCTGTACACTACTGGTTCTACATAACCTGTACACTACTGGTTCTACATAACATGTATGGCATAAACTCCCCACTTATGTTGTTTCGGCTATTTCTGGCCCTTTTCAGCCTTATACCCCAACAGAATAACCAGTTTTGCACCAATTTATTCAAATTTTTGGTATATGTGAAAAAACATCCTAATAATTCGGGAAATCTCTATTTGTAGTGTATTGGCTGAATATTTTACATTTTCTGGCCCTCCAAAGGCCCAAAAACACCTAAAAACATCAAAAACTCTAAAAATGTCATGTTTTACATGTCTCCCATGTGCACTGAGGCAGTAACAGCTTATTCCTAATATCATTTTCTATTAGGTCTATGGTATAGTCAATTGATTCACGAGGATTTCACTAGATATGTTCCGAATTTTTTTCTCCACAGTCATTTAAGTGTGTTTTGTCAGCAAAATATTCAAATGTCATTTCAGGTTGATACCTCTATATAGTAAATAAAGAAGATCCACACAGTCTCTATTGTATCCCAGATTGTGAGGTAACTCTTGTGTCTTCTGCTGGAAAAAAGAAATTTTGAAAAATATCCAATAATCTTGCCTCCAGGAGCATATGTCTATTGGGATACATATTCTCTGTCACGGAGTCACCCGGAATATTGGTCACGGAGTCACCAGCCACCCTGATGAAAATTTAAACCTTCATAGAATTGTTAATACCCAATATATCTAAGTGATCTCTGGTTTTTCTGTGTCCTACCCACTCCCTCTAATGTTCTAATGCAAAAATCCACCATTTTTATGCTCATTTATACAAGAAATTATTTCCGTCACGGAGTCACCCGGGTGACTCCGTGACGTAAAATAGGTTAATAGGGGTACTTTAGGCCTATACTGTGCAAATTTGGTCTAGCCAGATATCATGATGCTTCATATTTCTTAAAGTACACATGATCAGGACACTGTAGAGTGAATTTGACCAATAATGGGACCATTTTGAG
The DNA here is from genome assembly GCA_947462335.1 of Harmothoe impar. Classification (NCBI taxonomy): domain Eukaryota; kingdom Metazoa; phylum Annelida; class Polychaeta; order Phyllodocida; family Polynoidae; genus Harmothoe; species Harmothoe impar. Next base: position 71,930,776 of record OX381713.1, read on the forward strand.
GAAACTAGAGTAAAGTTGAGAGTATATAGTTGAAATGTTCATATTTCTGATAAATGTTCAAAATTCATTGGGCTGTATCTCAAAAACCATTACTCAGAGGATTTCCATTCTTGGTATGCTTGAAGATATATGTTGGCCCAGCTTGTAAACAAGATTATTAGTTGCTGTGATGTATTTTAAACATAATGTTCATGATCATGGATTTTTGGTCACGGAGTCACCTGAAAAAAGGGCAATAAACTTAACGAGGCGATAAAAACTGAATCGCTAGGGTTAGAAATGTATCAAAAAGTGTTCCAAGGAGCCAAGATATATACCTTTAAATATACTAAACCTGTTTAAACATATTAAGAACTATCTGATTTGTCCTTCCTCTATCCTAAAACAACATAAGTCAGGAGTTTGAGCCATATACATACTGGTTCTACAAAACCTGTACACTACTGGTTCTACATAACATGTATACTACTGGTTCTACATAACCTGTACACTACTGGTTCTACATAACATGTATACTGGTTCTACATAACCTGTACACTACTGGTTCTACATAACCAGTATACTGGTTCTACATAACCTGTACACTACTGGTTCTACATAACCTGTACACTACTGGTTCTACATAACATGTATACTGGTTCTACAAAACCTGTACACTACTGGTTCTACATAACATGTATACTGGTTCTACAAAACCTGTACACTACTGGTTCTACATAACCTGTATACTGGTTCTACATAACCTGTACACTGGTTCTACATAACCTGTACACTGGTTCTACATAACATGTATACTGGTTCTACATAACCTGTACACTACTGGTTCTACATAACCTGTTTACTGGTTCTACATAACCTGTACACTGGTTCTACATAACCTGTATACTGGTTCTATATAACCTGTATACTACTGGTTCTACATAACCTGTACACTACTGGTTCTACATAACCTGTTTACGGGTTCTACATAACCTGTACACTGGTTCTACATAACCTGTATACTGGTTCTACATAACCTGTATACTGGTTCTATATAACCTGTATACTGCTGGTTCTACATAACCTGTACACTACAGGTTCTACATAACCTGTACACTACAGGTTCTACATAACCTGTACACTGGTTCTACATAACCTGTACACTGGTTCTACATAACCTGTTTACTGGTTCTATATAACCTGTATACTACAGGTTCTACATAACCTGTATACTACTGGTTCTACATAACCTGTACACTACCAGGTTATGTAGAACCTGCATACTACAGGTTCTACATAACCTGTACACTTCTGGTTCTACATAACCTATACACTACTGGTTCTACATAACATGTATACTGGTTCTACATAACCTGTACACTATTGGTTCTACATAACCTGTACACTATTGGTTCTACATAACTTGTATACTACTGGTTCTTCATAACCTGTACGCTACTACATCTACATAACCTGTATACTACTGGTTCTACATAACATGTATACTGGTTCTACATAACCTGTACACTACTGGCTCTATATAACCTGTACACTACAGGTTCTACATAACCTGTATACTGGTTCTACATAACCTGTATACTACTGGTTCTACATAACCTGTATATGTTCTACATAACCTGTTTACTACTGGTTCTACATAACCTGTATATGTTTTACATAACCTGTATACTACTGGTTCTACATAACCTGTATACTGGTTCTACATAACCTGTATACTACTGGTTCTACATAACCTGTACACTACTGGTTCTACATAACCTGTATATGGTTCTACATAACCTGTATACAGGTTCTACATAACCTGTATATGGTTCTACATAACCTGTACACTACTGGTTCTACATAACCTGTATACTACTGGTTCTACATAACCTGTATATGGTTCTACATAACCTGTATACTACAGGTTCTACATAACCTGTATACTGGTTCTACATAACCTGTATACAGGTTCTACATAACCTGTATATGGTTCTACATAACCTGTACACTACTGGTTCTACATAACCTGTATATGGTTCTACATAACCTGTATACAGGTTCTACATAACCTGTACACAGGTTCTACATAACCTGTACACTACTGGTTCTACATAACCTGTATACTACAGGTTCTACATAACCTGTATACTACTTGTTCTACATAACCTGTATACTACAGGTTCTACATAACCTGTATACTGGTTCTACATAACCTGTACGCTACTGGTTCTACAAAACCTGTAAACTGGTTCTACATAACCTGTACGCTACTGGTTCTACATAACCTGTACACTACTGGTTCCACATAAACTGTATACTGGTTCTACATAACCTGTACGCTACTGGTTCTACATAACCTGTATACTGGTTCTACATAACCTGTATACTACTGGTTCTACATAACCTGTATATGTTCTACATAACCTGTATACTGGTTCTACATAACCTGTACACTGGTTCTACATAACCTGTATACTACTGGTTCCACATAACCTGTATAAGTTCTACATAACCTGTATACTGGTTCTACATAACCTGTATACTACTGGTTCCACATAACCTGTATAAGTTCTACATAACCTGTATACAGGTTCTACATAACCTGTACACTGGTTCTACATAACCTGTATACTACTGGTTCCACATAACCTGTATAAGTTCTACATAACCTGTATACTGGTTCTACATAACCTGTATACTACTGGTTCTACATAACCTGTACACTACAGGTTCTACATAACCTGTATACTGGTTCTACATAACCTTACACTACTGGTTCTACATAACCTGTATACTGGTTCTACATAACCTGTATACTACTGGTTCTACATCACCTGTATACTGGTTCTACATAAACTGTATACTGGTTCTACATAACCTGTATACTACAGGTTCTACATAACCTGTATACTACTGGTTCTACATAACCTGTACACTACTGGTTCTACATAACCTGTATACTACTGGTTCTACATAACCTGTATATGTTCTACATAACCTGTATACTACTGGTTCTACATAACCTGTATACTGGTTCTACATAACCTGTATACTACTGGTTCTACATAACCTGTACACTACAGGTTCTACATAACCTGTATACTGGTTCTACATAACCTGTACACTACTGGTTCTACATAACCTGTACACTACTGGTTCTACATAACCTGTATACTACTGGTTCTACATAACCTGTATACTGGTTCTTCATAACCGGTTCACTTCTGGTTCTACATAACCTGTACACTACTGGTTCTACATAACCTGTATACTGGTTCTACATAACCTGTATACTGGTTCTACATAACCTGTTTTCTGGTTCTACATAACCTGTACACTACTGGTTCTACATAACCTGTATACTGGTTCTACATAACCTGTATACTGGTTCTACATAACCAGTATACTACAGGTCCTACATAACCTGTATACTACTGGTTCTACATAACCTGTACACTACAGGTTATACATAACCTGTACACTACTGGTTCTACATAACCTGTATATGTTCTACATAACCTGTATACTACTGGTTCTACATAACCTGTATACTACTGCTTCTACATAACCTGTATATGTTCTACATAACCTTACACTCCTGGTTCTACATAACCTGTATACTGGTTCTACATAACCTGTGTACTACTGGTTCTACATAACCTGTACACTACTGGTTCTACATAACCTGTATACTGGTTCTACATAACCTGCATACTGGTTCTACATAACCTGTACACTACTGGTTCTACATAACCTGTATACTACTGGTTCTACATAACCTGTATATGTTCTACATAACCTGTATACTACAGGTTCTACATAACCTGTATATGTTCTACATAACCTGTATACTACTGGTTCTACATAACCTGTATACTGCTGGTTCTACATAACCTGTATACTACTGGTTCTACATAACCTGTATACTACTGGTTCTACATAACCTGTATACTGGTTCTACATAACCTGTTCATTACTGGTTCTACATAACCTGTATACTACTGGTTCTACATAACCTGTATACTACTGGTTCTACATAACATGTACACTACTGGTCCTACATAACCTGTATACTGGTTCTACATAACCTGTATACTGGTTCTACATAACCTGTACACTACTGGTTCTACATAACCTGTATACTACAGGTTCTACATAACCTGTATACAGGTTCTACATAACCTGTACACTACAGGTTCTAAATAACCTGTATACTACTGGTTCTACATAACATGTACACTACTGGTTCTACATAACCTGTATACTATTGGTTCTACATAACCTGTACACTACAGGTTCTACATAACCTGTTTACTACTGGTTCTACATAACCTGTACACTACTGGTTCTACATAACCTGTACACTACAGGTTCTACATAACCTGTATATGTTCTACATAACCTGTACACTACTGGTTCTACATAACCTGTATTACTGGTTCTACATAACATGTATTACTGGTTCTACATAACCTGTATACTGGTTCCACATAACCTGTATACTGGTTCTACATAACCTGTACACTACTGGTTCTACATAACCTGTATATGTTCTACATAACATGTATACTACTGGTTCTACATAACCTGTACACTGCTGGTTCTACATAACCTGTACACTACTGGTTCTACATAACCTGTATATGTTCTACATAACCTGTACACTACTGGTTCTACATAACCTGTATACTGGTTCTACATAACCTGTATACTGGTTCTACATAACCTGTATATGGTTCTACATAACCTGTATATGGTTCTACATAACCTGTACACTACAGGTTCTACATAACCTGTATACTACTGGTTCTACATAACATGTACACTACTGGTTCTACATAACCTGTATACTGGTTCTACATAACCTGTGTACTACTGGTTCTACATAACCTGTATACTGGTTCTACATAACCTGTACACTACTGGTTCTACATAACCTGTATACTGGTTCTACATAACCTGTATACTGGTTCTACATAACCTGTACACTACTGGTTCTACATAACCTGTATACTACTGGTTCTACATAACCTGTACTACTGGTTCTACATAACCTGTACACTACTCGTTCTACATACCATGTATACTACTGGTTCTACATAACCTGTATACTGCTGATTCTGGTGGAGTTCTGTACAGCTGGTGGGCTATTCCTTCATACATCTCTAATTTGCATATGACCCAGGAGGGCAGCACAAGCCATATGGGATATAATGTAGTTTGCTTCATAACCACCACAGCACAGAAGGATGTATCAGTGCACTTTAAAGCCATTCTTGTTGCTATATCAGGATGTGTGAGTTGTCTAAGCTGCATTCATGCTGACCATGTAGGCACTATGCGGCAATGCAGTGGTAGCAAGTTACTCCGTCCTGCTGCCTTGTCATGACGACAAATCCTGACTGACGGACATCCCCAGCACACAGTCCCTGTACACAACCCGACACCTGTCAATATAAGGCATTCAGGGTTATCGGGGAAAACATGGAATCGAATCCGGGCAATTTGTGAATTTGTGAATATCCCCATCTAGGCCGTTTGGTATTGACTGTGACCACACTAGCCTGTACACATGGCCATGTCCCAGGTACACAATGGGCTGAAGGCATCAGACGTGGCAGTAAAAGGCTCACATTGACTCCCCATTGAAGTCCAAGGGTTTCAAAACATATATTTTACTTGTTTTTCGTATCTCAATAATCTGAAAACTACCCAGGGGCTGGTATGAAAGTGAATTGATTCTTTTTTACTGAAGGCACTTTAATGCAGGCAATTACGCTACATGTTTATACACAAACATACAAACATATTCAACACGTCCTCCCCCACACACACACACAGCATCCCGTACAAACATGCCCCGTTCTGTCCCCACTAGGTGGCAGCACGGTAGGTGGCAGCACGGTAGGTGACAGCACGTGTGGGTGATAATAGGGGACAACAGGAAGTCAGCGTGCGGCCTGTAGACGTGCATGCACCGCCTAATTGACGTATGCAGCTCATTGATCTCAGAGACGGACACGGAGTCAGTCCTCTTGACCCCTAAAGTGGACCTCCCACCCAGAGGGAGTTAACAAATAACATCAAACTGATTTATTTCACTATACTGGCTCTCAGATTATGTTATCCATTAAAGCAAGCTCCAAAGTAGCCTCCCAGAGAGATGTTTAATATGGAGGCTGTGCCTGCTCACCTTGTTGAGGAAGAGAGGAGGAAGGCGGACCTACATAAACCTATAGTGACTGCATTTGGTGACTTAGCGATCGGCGCTGAGAATATGACATACAGCGTGCAAGGTCAACACATCAGGTGTGGTTTGTGTATATATGTACATGGTTCCATGTATCAATTCTGTACTAAAACTACATTATCAGTTGATACCCCTGTCCTCACATCCCCTTCTCAATAATAAATAAAAAATAGTTTCATCACCTATATCAAGTACAGCAAACACAGACCCCCTTTTCAAATGCCTGCTCCTGCTGCTGAATGTGCTATACTGCCTGTTGGTGTCATCCCAGTGGGCACACCTCACAAAAGCAGCACTTAATAATCGCTTATTAAGCCCTACAGAGAATATGCAGAGCTAAATAAGTACTTAATAAGTGGTCTGTGCCCACTGGGATGGTACCCTGGATGCAGCATGGACACTACAGGCGCTGGTTACCAGCTACGGTCAGGTACCAGCTACGGTCAGGTACCAGCTACAGTCAGGTACCAGCTACAGCTACAGTCAGGTACCAGCTACAGTCAGGTACCAGCTACAGTCAGGTACCAGCCATAGTCAGGTACCAGCTACAGCTACAGTCAGGTACCAGCTACAGTCAGGTACCAGCTACAGCTACAGTCAGGTACCAGCTACAGTCAGGTACCAGCCATAGTCAGGTACCAGCTACAGTCAGGTACCAGCCACAGTCAGGTACCAGCTACAGTCAGGTACCAGCTACAGTCAGGTACCAGCTACAGTCAGGTACCAGCCACAGTCAGGTACCAGCTACAGTCAGGTACCAGCTACAGTCAGGTACCAGCTACAGCTACAGTCAGGTACCAGCTACAGTCAGGTACCAGCTACAGTCAGGTACCAGCTACAGTCAGGTACCAGCTACAGTCAGGTACCAGCTACAGTCAGGTACCAGCTACAGCTACAGTCAGGTACCAGCTACAGCTACAGTCAGGTACCAGCTACAGTCAGGTACCATCTACAGTCAGGTACCAGCTACAGTCAGGTACCAGCTACAGTCAGGTACCAGCTACAGTCAGGTACCAGCTACAGCTACAGTCAGGTACCAGCTATGGTCAGGTACCAGCTACAGTCAGGTACCAGCTACAGTCAGGTACCAGCTACAGCTACAGTCAGGTACCAGCTACAGTCAGGTACCAGCTACAGCTACAGTCAGGTACCAGCTACAGCTACAGTCAGGTACCAGCTACAGTCAGGTACCAGCTACAGCTACAGTCAGGTACCAGCTACAGTCAGGTACCAGCTACAGCTACAGTCAGGTACCAGCTACAGTCAGGTACCAGCTACAGTCAGGTACCAGCTACAGCTACAGTCAGGTACCAACCACAGTCAGGTACCAGCTACAGCTACAGTCAGGTACCAGCTACAGCTACAGTCAGGTACCAGCTACAGCTACAGTCAGGTACCAGCTACAGCTACAGTCAGGTACCAGTTACAGTCAGGTACCAGCTACAGTCAGGTACCAGCTACAGTCAGGTACCAGCTACAGCTACAGTCAGGTACCAGCTCCATCAGATACCAGCTACAGTCAGGTACCAGCTACAGTCAGGTACCAGCTGCAGCTACAGTCAGGTACCAGCTACAGTCAGGTACCAGCTACAGTCAGGTACCAGCTACAGCTACAGTCAGGTACCAGCTACAGCTACAGTCAGGTACCAGCTACAGTCAGGTACCAGCTACAGCTACAGTCAGGTACCAGCTACAGTCAGGTACCAGTTACAGCTACAGTCAGGTACCAGCCACAGTCAGGTACCAGCTACAGTCAGGTACCAGCTACAGTCAGGTACCAGCTACAGCTACAGTCAGGTACCAGCTACAGTCAGGTACCAGCTACAGCTACAGTCAGGTACCAGCTACAGCTACAGTCAGGTACCAGCTACAGTTAGGTACCAGCTACAGCTACAGTCAGGTACCAGCTACAGTCAGGTACCAGCTACAGTCAGGTACCAGCTCCATCAGATACCAGCTACAGTCAGGTACCAGCTACAGCTACAGTCAGGTACCAGCTACAGTCAGGTACCAGCTACAGCTACAGTCAGGTACCAGCTACAGTCAGGTACCAGCTACAGTCAGGTACCAGCTACAGCTACAGTCAGGTACCAGCTACAGTCAGGTACCAGCTACAGTCAGGTACCAGCTACAGTCAGGTACCAGCTACACTCTGTGAGGAATGAATGTATGGAATTAACGCCAAGCGACTTCTACACACCCCCCCCACCCACCAAGTAACCCTTAAATACGGATGGCATGTTGTATCAACATAATACACCAACAACGCATCGGCGGGTAACTGACCTGCACCACAGGAGTGTATCAACCATGTGAGGAATGCCTGATACCATGCCTGAGCTGCATCATGACATGGCAGGACTCGTTCGCACAGTGTGTAACTTGGCCCGGGGTAGATGTATACTGAGTGAGACAGGAGGCTGGGGCTGACAGCTGAGGGTTAGGGTTAGGGTAGATGTACAATGAGTGAGACAGGAGGCTGGGGCTGACAGCTGAGGGTTAGGGTAGATCTACAGTCAGGTACCAGCTACAGTCAGGTACCAGCTACAGCTACAGTCGGGTACCAGCTACAGTCAGGTACCAGCTACAGTCAGGTACCAGCTACAGTCAGGTACCAGCTACAGTCAGGTACCAGCTACAGTCAGGTACCAGCTACAGCTACAGTCAGGTACCAGCTACAGTCAGGTACCAGCTACAGTCAGGTACCAGCCACAGTCAGGTACCAGCTACAGTCAGGTACCAGCCACAGTCAGGTACCAGCTACAGTCAGGTACCAGCTACAGCTACAGTCAGGTACCAGCTACAGTCAGGTACCAGCTACAGTCAGGTACCAGCTACAGTCAGGAACCAGCTACAGCTACAGTCAGGTACCAGCTACAGTCAGGTACCAGCTACAGTCAGGTACCAGCTACAGTCAGGTACCAGCTACAGTCAGGTACCAGCTACAGCTACAGTCAGGTACCAGCTACAGTCAGGTACCAGCTACAGTCAGGTACCAGCTACAGTCAGGTACCAGCTACAGTCAGGTACCAGCCACAGTCAGGTACCAGCTACAGTCAGGTACCAGCTACAGTCAGGTACCAGCTACAGTCAGGTACCAGCTACAGTCAGGTACCAGCTACAGCTACAGTCAGGTACCAGCTACAGTCAGGTACCAGCTACAGTCACGTACCAGCTACAGCTACAGTCAGGTACCAGCTACAGTCAGGTACCAGCTACAGCTACAGTCAGGTACCAGCTACAGCTACAGTCAGGTACCAGCTACAGTCAGGTACCAGCTACAGTCAGGTACCAGCTACAGTCAGGTACCAGCTACAGCTACAGTCAGGTACCAGCTACAGTCAGGTACCAGCTACAGTCAGGTACCAGCTACAGTCAGGTACCAGCTACAGCTACAGTCAGGTACCAGCTACAGTCAGGTACCAGCTACAGTCAGGTACCAGCTACAGTCAGGTACCAGCTACAGCTACAGTCAGGTACCAGCTACAGTCAGGTACCAGCTACAGTCAGGTACCAGCTACAGCTACAGTCAGGTACCAGCTACAGTCAGGTACCAGGTACAGTCAGGTACCAGCTACAGTCAGGTACCAGCTACAGTCAGGTACCAGCTACAGTCAGGTACCAGTTACAGCTACAGTCAGGTACCAGCCACAGTCAGGTACCAGCTACAGTCGGGTACCAGCTACAGCTACAGTCAGGTACCAGCTACAGTCAGGTACCAGCTACAGTCGGGTACCAGCTACAGCTACAGTCAGGTACCAGCTACAGTCAGGTACCAGCTACAGCTACAGTCAGGTACCAGCTACAGTCAGGTACCAGCTACAGTCAGGTACCAGCTACAGCTACAGTCAGGTACCAGCCACAGTCAGGTACCAGCTACAGCTACAGTCAGGTACCAGCTACAGCTACAGTCGGGTACCAGCTACAGCTACAGTCAGGTACCAGCTACAGTCAGGTACCAGCTACAGCTACAGTCAGGTACCAGCTACAGTCAGGTACCAGCTACAGTCAGGTACCAGCTACAGTCTGGTACCAGCTACAGCTACAGTCAGGTACCAGCTACAGCTACAGTCGGGTACCAGCTACAGCTACAGTCAGGTACCAGCTACAGTCAGGTACCAGCTACAGCTACAGTCAGGTACCAGCTACAGTCAGGTACCAGCTACAGTCAGGTACCAGCTACAGCTACAGTCAGGTACCAGCTACAGTCAGGTACCAGCTCCATCAGATACCAGCTACAGTCAGGTACCAGCTACAGTCAGGTACCAGCTACAGCTACAGTCAGGTACCAGCTACAGTCAGGTACCAGCTACAGTCAGGTACCAGCTACAGCTACAGTCAGGTACCAGCTACAGTCAGGTACCAGCTACAGCTACAGTCAGGTACCAGCTACAGTCATGTACCAGTTACAGCTACAGTCAGGTACCAGCTACAGTCAGGTACCAGCTACAGCTACAGTCAGGTACAGCTACAGTCAGGTACCAGCTACAGCTACAGTCGGGTACCAGCTACAGTCAGGTACCAGCTACAGTCGGGTACCAGCTACAGCTACAGTTAGGTACCAGCTACAGCTACAGTCAGGTACCAGCTACAGTCAGGTACCAGCTACAGTCAGGTACCAGCTCCATCAGATACCAGCTACAGTCAGGTACCAGCTACAGCTACAGTCAGGTACCAGCTACAGTCAGGTACCAGCTACAGCTAAAGTCAGGTACCAGCTACAGTCAGGTACCAGCTACAGTCAGGTACCAGCTACAGCTACAGTCAGGTACCAGCTACAGTCAGGTACCAGCTACAGTCAGGTACCAGCTACAGTCAGGTACCAGCTACAGCTACAGTCAGGTACCAGCTACAGTCAGGTACCAGCTACAGTCAGGTACCAGCTACAGTCAGGTACCAGCTACACTCTGTGAGGAATGAATGTATGGAATTAACGCCAAGCGACTTCTACACACCCCCCCCACCCACCAAGTAACCCTTAAATACGGATGGCATGTTGTATCAACATAATACACCAACAACGCATCGGCGGGTAACTGACCGGCACCACAGGAGTGTATCAACCATGTGAGGAATGCCTGATACCATGCCTGAGCTGCATCATGACATGGCAGGACTCGTTCGCACAGTGTGTAACTTGGCCCGGGGTAGATGTATACTGAGTGAGACAGGAGGCTGGGGCTGACAGCTGAGGGTTAGGGTTAGGGTAGATGTACAATGAGTGAGACAGGAGGCTGGGGCTGACAGCTGAGGGTTAGGGTTAGGGTAGATGTATACTGAGTGAGACAGGAGGCTGGGGCTGACAGCTGAGGGTTAGGGTAGATGTACAATGAGTGAGACAGGAGGCTGGGGCTGACAGCTGAGGGTTAGGGTAGATGTATACTGAGTGAGACAGGAGGCTGGGGCTGACAGCTGAGGGTTAGGGTAGATGTACAATGAGTGAGACAGGAGGCTGGGGCTGACAGCTGAGGGTTAGGGTTAGGGTAGATGTACAATGAGTGAGACAGGAGGCTGGGGCTGACAGCTGAGGGTTAGGGTAGATGTATACTGAGTGAGACAGGAGGCTGGGGCTGACAGCTGAGGGTTAGGGTTAGAGTAGATGTATACTGAGTGAGACAGGAGGCCGGGGCTGACAGCTGAGGGTTAGGGTAGATGTATACTGAGTGAGACAGGAGGCTGGGGCTGACAGCTGAGGGTTAGGGTAGATGTACAATGAGTGAGACAGGAGGCAGGGGCTGACAGCTGAGGGTTAGGGTAGATGTATACTGAGTGAGACAGGAGGCTGGGGCTGACAGCTGAGGGTTAGGGTAGATGTACAATGAGTGAGACAGGAGGCTGGGGCTGACAGCTGAGGGTTAGGGTTAGGGTAGATGTATACTGAGTGAGACAGGAGGCTGGGGCTGACAGCTGAGGGTTAGGGTAGATGTACAATGAGTGAGACAGGAGGCAGGGGCTGACAGCTGAGGGTTAGGGTAGATGTATAATGAGTGAGACAGGAGGCTGGGGCTGACAGCTGAGGGTTAGGGTAGATGTACAATGAGTGAGACAGGAGGCTGGGGCTGACAGCTGAGGGTTAGGGTAGATGTACAATGAGTGAGACAGGAGGCTGGGGCTGACAGCTGAGGGTTAGGGTAGATGTATACTGAGTGAGACAGGAGGCTGGGGCTGACAGCTGAGGGTTAGGGTTAGGGTAGATGTACAATGAGTGAGACAGGAGGCTGGGGCTGACAGCTGAGGGTTAGGGTTAGGGTAGATGTATACTGAGTGAGACAGGAGGCTGGGGCTGACAGCTGAGGGTTAGGGTAGATGTACAATGAGTGAGACAGGAGGCTGGGGCTGACAGCTGAGGGTTAGGGTAGATGTATACTGAGTGAGACAGGAGGCTGGGGCTGACAGCTGAGGGTTAGGGTAGATGTACAATGAGTGAGACAGGAGGCTGGGGCTGACAGCTGAGGGTTAGGGTTAGGGTAGATGTACAATGAGTGAGACAGGAGGCTGGGGCTGACAGCTGAGGGTTAGGGTTAGGGTAGATGTATAATGAGTGAGACAGGAGGCTGGGGCTGACAGCTGAGGGTTAGGGTAGATGTATACTGAGTGAGACAGGAGGCTGGGGCTGACAGCTGAGGGTTAGGGTAGATGTATAATGAGTGAGACAGGAGGCTGGGGCTGACAGCTGAGGGTTAGGGTTAGGGTAGATGTATAATGAGTGAGGCAGGAGGCTGGGGCTGACAGCTGAGGGTTAGGGTAGATGTATACTGAGTGAGACAGGAGGCCGGGGCTGACAGCTGAGGGTTAGGGTAGATGTGTACTGAGTGAGACAGGAGGCTGGGGCTGACAGCTGAGGGTTAGGGTAGATGTACAATGAGTGAGACAGGAGGCTGGGGCTGACAGCTGAGGGTTAAGGTAGATGTATACTGAGTGAGACAGGAGGCTGGGGCTGACAGCTGAGGGTTAGGGTTAGGGTAGATGTACAATGAGTGAGACAGGAGGCTGGGGCTGACAGCTGAGGGTTAGGGTTAGGGTAGATGTACAATGAGTGAGACAGGAGGCTGGGGCTGACAGCTGAGGGTTAGGGTTAGGGTAGATGTATAATTAGTGAGACAGGAGGCAGGGGCTGACAGCTGAGGGTTAGGGTAGATGTATACTGAGTGAGACAGGAGGCTGGGGCTGACAGCTGAGGGTTAGGGTAGATGTACAATGAGTGAGACAGGAGGCTGGGGCTGACAGCTGAGGGTTAGGGTAGATGTATACTGAGTGAGAGAGGAGGCTGGGGCTGACAGCTGAGGGTTAGGGTTAGGGTAGATGTATACTGAGTGAGACAGGAGGCTGGGGCTGACAGCTGAGGGTTAGGGTAGATGTACAATGAGTGAGACAGGAGGCTGGGGCTGACAGCTGAGGGTTAGGGTTAGGGTAGATGTATACTGAGTGAGACAGGAGGCTGGGGCTGACAGCTGAGGGTTAGGGTAGATGTATAATGAGTGAGACAGGAGGCTGGGGCTGACAGCTGAGGGTTAGGGTTAGGGTAGATGTATACTGAGTGAGACAGGAGGCTGGGGCTGACAGCTGAGGGTTAGGGTAGATGTACAATGAGTGAGACAGGAGGCTGGGGCTGACAGCTGAGGGTTAGGGTAGATGTATAATGAGTGAGACAGGAGGCTGGGGCTGACAGCTGAGGGTTAGGGTAGATGTACAATGAGTGAGACAGGAGGCTGGGGCTGACAGCTGAGGGTTAGGGTAGATGTATAATGAGTGAGACAGGAGGCAGGGGCTGACAGCTGAGGGTTAGGGTTGATGTACAATGAGTGAGACAGGAGGCTGGGGCTGACAGCTGAGGGTTAGGGTAGATGTATACTGAGTGAGACAGGAGGCTGGGGCTGACAGCTGAGGGTTAGGGTAGATGTGTACTGAGTGAGACAGGAGGCTGGGGCTGACAGCTGAGGGTTAGGGTAGATGTGTACTGAGTGAGACAGGAGGCTGGGGCTGACAGCTGACAGCTGAGGGTTAGGGTAGATGTACAATGAGTGAGACAGGAGGCTGGGGCTGACAGCTGAGGGTTAGGGTAGATGTATACTGAGTGAGACAGGAGGCTGGGGCTGACAGCTGAGGGTTAGGGTAGATGTATAATGAGTGAGACAGGAGGCTGGGGCTGACAGCTGAGGGTTAGGGTAGATGTACAATGAGTGAGACAGGAGGCTGGGGCTGACAGCTGAGGGTTAGGGTAGATGTACAATGAGTGAGACAGGAGGCTGGGGCTGACAGCTGAGGGTGAGGGTTAGGGTAGATGTATACTGAGTGAGACAGGAGGCTGGGGCTGACAGCTGAGGGTTAGGGTAGATATACAATGAGTGAGACAGGAGGCTGGGGCTGACAGCTGAGGGTTAGGGTAGATGTAAACTGAGTGAGACAGGAGGCTGGGGCTGACAGCTGAGGGTTAGGGTTAGGGTAGATGTATACTGAGTGAGACAGGAGGCTGGGGCTGACAGCTGAGGGTTAGGGTAGATGTATAATGAGTGAGACAGGAGGCTGGGGCTGACAGCTGAGGGTTAGGGTAGATGTATACTGAGTGAGACAGGAGGCTGGGGCTGAGAGCTGAGGGTTAGGGTTAGGGTAGATGTACAATGAGTGAGACAGGAGGCTGGGGCTGACAGCTGAGGGTTAGGGTAGATGTATACTGAGTGAGACAGGAGGCTGGGGCTGACAGCTGAGGGTTAGGGTTAGGGTAGATGTATACTGAGTGAGACAGGAGGCTGGGGCTGACAGCTGAGGGTTAGGGTAGATGTATACTGAGTGAGACAGGAGGCTGGGGCTGACAGCTGAGGGTTAGGGTAGATGTACAATGAGTGAGACAGGAGGCTGGGGCTGACAGCTGAGGGTTAGGGTTAGGGTAGATGTACAATGAGTGAGACAGGAGGCTGGGGCTGACAGCTGACAGCTGAGGGTTAGGGTTAGGGTAGATGTATACTGAGTGAGACAGGAGGCTGGGGCTGACAGCTGAGGGTTAGGGTAGATGTAGACTGAGTGAGACAGGAGGCTGGGGCTGACAGCTGAGGGTTAGGGTAGATGTATACTGAGTGAGACAGGAGGCTGGGGCTGACAGCTGAGGGTTAGGGTAGATGTAGACTGAGTGAGACAGGAGGCTGGGGCTGACAGCTGAGGGTTAGGGTAGATGAAGACTGAGTGAGACAGGAGGCTGGGGCTGACAGCTGAGGGTTAGGGTAGATGTAGACTGAGTGAGACAGGAGGCTGGGGCTGACAGCTGAGGGTTAGGGTAGATGTAGACTGAGTGAGACAGGAGACTGGGGCTGACAGCTGAGGGTTAGGGTTAGGGTAGATGTATAATGAGTGAGGCAGGAGGCTGGGGCTGACAGCTGAGGGGTAGGGTAGATGTATACTGAGTGAGACAGGAGGCTGGGGCTGACAGCTGAGGGTTAGGGTAGATGTACAATGAGTGAGACAGGAGGCTGGGGCTGACAGCTGAGGGTTAGGGTAGATGTATAATGAGTGAGACAGGAGGCTGGGGCTGACAGCTGAGGGTTAGGGTTAGGGTAGATGTATACTGAGTGAGACAGGAGGCTGGGGCTGACAGCTGAGGGTTAGGGTGGATGTATAATGAGTGAGACAGGAGGCTGGGGCTGACAGCTGAGGGTTAGGGTTAGGGTAGATGTATAATGAGTGAGACAGGAGGCTGGGGCTGACAGCTGAGGGTTAGGGTTAGGGTAGATGTATAATGAGTGAGACAGGAGGCTGGGGCTGACAGCTGAGGGTTAGGGTAGATGTATAATGAGTGAGATAGGAGACTGGGGCTGACAGCTGAGGGTTAGGGTTAGGGTAGATGTATACTGAGTGAGACAGGAGGCTGGGGCTGACAGCTGAGGGTTAGGGTGGATGTATAATGAGTGAGACAGGAGGCTGGGGCTGACAGCTGAGGGTTAGGGTTAGGGTAGATGTATAATGAGTGAGACAGGAGGCTGGGGCTGACAGCTGAGGGTTAGGGTTAGGGTAGATGTATAATGAGTGAGACAGGAGGCTGGGGCTGACAGCTGAGGGTTAGGGTAGATGTATAATGAGTGAGACAGGAGGCAGGGGCTGACAGCTGAGGGTTAGGGTTAGGGTAGATGTACAATGAGTGAGACAGGAGGCTGGGGCTGACAGCTGAGGGTTAGGGTTAGGGTAGATGTATACTGAGTGAGACAGGAGGCTGGGGCTGACAGCTGAGGGTTAGGGTTAGGGTAGATGTATAATGAGTGAGACAGGAGGCTGGGGCTGACAGCTGAGGGTTAGGGTAGATGTATAATGAGTGAGACAGGAGGCTGGGGCTGACAGCTGAGGGTTAGGGTTAGGGTAGATGTACAATGAGTGAGACAGGAGGCTGGGGCTGACAGCTGAGGGTTAGGGTAGATGTACAATGAGTGAGACAGGAGGCTGGGGCTGACAGCTGAGGGTTAGGGTAGATGTATACTGAGTGAGACAGGAGGCTAGGGCTGACAGCTGAGGGTTAGGGTTAGGATAGATGTATAATGAGTGAGACAGGAGGCTGGGGCTGACAGCTGAGGGTTAGGGTACATGTATACTGAGTGAGACAGGAGGCTGGGGCTGACAGCTGAGGGTTAGGGTAGATGTACAATGAGTGAGACAGGAGGCTGGGGCTGACAGCTGAGGGTTAGGGTAGATGTATAATGAGTGAGACAGGAGGCTGGGGCTGACAGCTGAGGGTTAGGGTAGATGTACAATGAGTGAGACAGGAGGCTGGGGGTGACAGCTGAGGGTTAGGATAGATGTATACTGAGTGAGACAGGAGGCAGGGGCTGACAGCTGAGGGTAAGGGTTAGGGTAGATGTACAATGAGTGAGACAGGAGGCTGGGGCTGACAGCTGAGGGTTAGGGTAAGGGTAGATGTATACTGAGTGAGACAGGAGGCTGGTGCTGACAGCTGAGGGTTAGGGTAGATGTACAATGAGTGAGACAGGAGGCTGGGGCTGACAGCTGAGGGTTAGGGTTAGGGTAGATGTACAATGAGTGAGACAGGAGGCCGGGGCTGACAGCTGAGGGTTAGGGTTAGGGTAGATGTACAATGAGTGAGACAGGAGGCTGGGGCTGACAGCTGAGGGCTAGGGTAGATGTACAATGAGTGAGACAGGAGGCCGGGGCTGACAGCTGAGGGTTAGGGTTAGGGTAGATGTACAATGAGTGAGACAGGAGGCTGGGGCTGACAGCTGAGGGTTAGGGTTAGGGTAGATGTATAATGAGTGAGACAGGAGGCTGGGGCTGACAGCTGAGGGTTAGGGTTAGGGTAGATGTATACTGAGTGAGACAGGAGGCTGGGGCTGACAGCTGAGGGTTAGGGTAGATGTAGACTGAGTGAGACAGGAGGCTGGGGCTGACAGCTGAGGGTTAGGGTAGATGTACAATGAGTGAGACAGGAGGCTGGGGCTGACAGCTGAGGGTTAGGGTAGATGTATACTGAGTGAGACAGGAGGCTGGGGCTGACAGCTGAGGGTTAGGGTAGATGTATACTGAGTGAGACAGGAGGCTGGGGCTGACAGCTGAGGGTTAGGGTAGATGTAGACTGAGTGAGACAGGAGGCTGGGGCTGACAGCTGAGGGTTAGGGTAGATGTAGACTGAGTGAGACAGGAGGCTGGGGCTGACAGCTGAGGGTTAGGGTAGATGTAGACTGAGTGAGACAGGAGACTGGGGCTGACAGCTGAGGGTTAGGGTTAGGGTAGATGTATAATGAGTGAGGCAGGAGGCTGGGGCTGACAGCTGAGGGGTAGAGTAGATGTATACTGAGTGAGACAGGAGGCTGGGGCTGACAGCTGAGGGTTAGGGTAGATGTACAATGAGTGAGACAGGAGGCTGGGGCTGACAGCTGAGGGTTAGGGTTAGGGTAGATGTATACTGAGTGAGACAGGAGGCTGGGGCTGACAGCTGAGGGTTAGGGTGGATGTATAATGAGTGAGACAGGAGGCTGGGGCTGACAGCTGAGGGTTAGGGTTAGGGTAGATGTATAATGAGTGAGACAGGAGGCTGGGGCTGACAGCTGAGGGTTAGGGTTAGGGTAGATGTATAATGAGTGAGACAGGAGGCTGGGGCTGACAGCTGAGGGTTAGGGTAGATGTATAATGAGTGAGACAGGAGGCAGGGGCTGACAGCTGAGGGTTAGGGTTAGGGTAGATGTACAATGAGTGAGACAGGAGGCTGGGGCTGACAGCTGAGGGTTAGGGTTAGGGTAGATGTATACTGAGTGAGACAGGAGGCTGGGGCTGACAGCTGAGGGTTAGGGTAGATGTATAATGAGTGAGACAGGAGGCTGGGGTAGACAGCTGAGGGTTAGTGTAGATGTGTACCGAGTGAGACAGGAGGCAGGGGCTGACAGCTGAGGGTTAGGGTAGATGTATACTGAGTGAGACAGAAGGCTGGGGCTGACAGCTGAGGGTTAGGGTAGATGTATACTGAGTGAGACAGGAGGCTGGGGCTGACAGCTGAGGGTTAGGGTAGATGTATACTGAGTGAGACAGAAGGCTGGGGCTGACAGCTGAGGGTTAGGGTTAGGGTAGATGTATACTGAGTGAGACAGGAGGCAGGGGCTGACAGCTGAGGGTTAGGGTTAGGGTAGATGTATACTGAGTGAGACAGGAGGCTGGGGCTGACAGCTGAGGGTTAGGGTTAGGGTAGATGTATAATGAGTGAGACAGGAGGCTGGGGCTGACAGCTGAGGGTTAGGGTAGATGTATAATGAGTGAGACAGGAGGCTGGGGCTGACAGCTGAGGGTTAGGGTTAGGGTAGATGTACAATGAGTGAGACAGGAGGCTGGGGCTGACAGCTGAGGGTTAGGGTAGATGTACAATGAGTGAGACAGGAGGCTGGGGCTGACAGCTGAGGGTTAGGGTAGATGTATACTGAGTGAGACAGGAGGCTAGGGCTGACAGCTGAGGGTTAGGGTTAGGATAGATGTATAATGAGTGAGACAGGAGGCTGGGGCTGACAGCTGAGGGTTAGGGTAGATGTATACTGAGTGAGACAGGAGGCTGGGGCTGACAGCTGAGGGTTAGGGTAGATGTACAATGAGTGAGACAGGAGGCTGGGGCTGACAGCTGAGGGTTAGGGTAGATGTATAATGAGTGAGACAGGAGGCTGGGGCTGACAGCTGAGGGTTAGGGTAGATGTATAATGAGTGAGACAGGAGGCTGGGGCTGACAGCTGAGGGTTAGGGTTAGGATAGATGTATACTGAGTGAGACAGGAGGCAGGGGCTGACAGCTGAGGGTAAGGGTTAGGGTAGATGTACAATGAGTGAGACAGGAGGCTGGGGCTGACAGCTGAGGGTTAGGGTAAGGGTAGATGTATACTGAGTGAGACAGGAGGCTGGTGCTGACAGCTGAGGGTTAGGGTAGATGTACAATGAGTGAGACAGGAGGCTGGGGCTGACAGCTGAGGGTTAGGGTTAGGGTAGATGTACAATGAGTGAGACAGGAGGCCGGGGCTGACAGCTGAGGGTTAGGGTTAGGGTACATATACAATGAGTGAGACAGGAGGCTGGGGCTGACAGCTGAGGGCTAGGGTAGATGTACAATGAGTGAGACAGGAGGCCGGGGCTGACAGCTGAGGGTTAGGGTTAGGGTAGATGTACAATGAGTGAGACAGGAGGCTGGGGCTGACAGCTGAGGGTTAGGGTTAGGGTAGATGTATAATGAGTGAGACAGGAGGCTGGGGCTGACAGCTGAGGGTTAGGGTTAGGGTAGATGTATACTGAGTGAGACAGGAGGCTGGGGCTGACAGCTGAGGGTTAGGGTAGATGTATAATGAGTGAGACAGGAGGCTGGGGCTGACAGCTGAGGGTTAGGGTAGATGTAGACTGAGTGAGACAGGAGGCTGGGGCTGACAGCTGAGGGTTAGGGTAGATGTAGACTGAGTGAGACAGGAGGCTGGGGCTGACAGCTGAGGGTTAGGGTTAGGGTAGATGTATAATGAGTGAGACAGGAGGCTGGGGCTGACAGCTGAGGGTTAGGGTAGATGTACACTGAGTGAGACAGGAGGCTGGGGCTGACAGCTGAGGGTTAGGGTTAGGGTAGATGTACACTGAGTGAGACAGGAGGCTGGGGCTGACAGCTGAGGGCTAGGGTAGATGTACAATGAGTGAGACAGGAGGCTGGGGCTGACAGCTGAGGGTTAGGGTTAGGGTAGATGTATACTGAGTGAGACAGGAGGCTGGGGCTGACAGCTGAGGGTTAGGGTAGATGTACAATGAGTGAGACAGGAGGCTGGGGCTGACAGCTGAGGGTTAGGGTTAGGGTAGATGTATACTGAGTGAGACAGGAGGCTGGTGCTGACAGCTGAGGGTTAGGGTAGATGTACAATGAGTGAGACAGGAGGCTGGGGCTGACAGCTGAGGGTTAGGGTTAGGGTAGATGTACAATGAGTGAGACAGGAGGCTGGGGCTGACAGCTGAGGGTTAGGGTTAGGGTAGATGTATACTGAGTGAGACAGGAGGCTGGGGCTGACAGCTGAGGGTTAGGGTAGATGTACAATGAGTGAGACAGGAGGCTGGGGCTGACAGCTGAGGGTTAGGGTTAGGGTAGATGTATACTGAGTGAGACAGGAGGCTGGTGCTGACAGCTGAGGGTTAGGGTAGATGTACAATGAGTGAGACAGGAGGCTGGGGCTGACAGCTGAGGGTTAGGGTTAGGGTAGATGTACAATGAGTGAGACAGGAGGCCGGGGCTGACAGCTGAGGGTTAGGGTTAGGGTACATATACAATGAGTGAGACAGGAGGCTGGGGCTGACAGCTGAGGGCTAGGGTAGATGTACAATGAGTGAGACAGGAGGCCGGGGCTGACAGCTGAGGGTTAGGGTTAGGGTAGATGTACAATGAGTGAGACAGGAGGCTGGGGCTGACAGCTGAGGGTTAGGGTTAGGGTAGATGTATAATGAGTGAGACAGGAGGCTGGGGCTGACAGCTGAGGGTTAGGGTTAGGGTAGATGTATACTGAGTGAGACAGGAGGCTGGGGCTGACAGCTGAGGGTTAGGGTAGATGTATAATGAGTGAGACAGGAGGCTGGGGCTGACAGCTGAGGGTTAGGGTAGATGTATACTGAGTGAGACAGGAGGCTGGGGCTGACAGCTGAGGGTTAGGGTAGATGTAGACTGAGTGAGACAGGAGGCTGGGGCTGACAGCTGAGGGTTAGGGTTAGGGTAGATGTATAATGAGTGAGACAGGAGGCTGGGGCTGACAGCTGAGGGTTAGGGTAGATGTACACTGAGTGAGACAGGAGGCTGGGGCTGACAGCTGAGGGTTAGGGTTAGGGTAGATGTACACTGAGTGAGACAGGAGGCTGGGGCTGACAGCTGAGGGCTAGGGTAGATGTACAATGAGTGAGACAGGAGGCTGGGGCTGACAGCTGAGGGTTAGGGTTAGGGTAGATGTATACTGAGTGAGACAGGAGGCTGGGGCTGACAGCTGAGGGTTAGGGTAGATGTACAATGAGTGAGACAGGAGGCTGGGGCTGACAGCTGAGGGTTAGGGTTAGGGTAGATGTATACTGAGTGAGACAGGAGGCCGGGGCTGACGGCTGAGGGTTAGGGTAGATGTATAATGAGTGAGACAGGAGGCTGGGGCTGACAGCTGAGGGTTAGGGTGGATGTATAATGAGTGAGACAGGAGGCCTGGGCTGACAGCTGAGGGTTAGGGTTAGGGTAGATGTATACTGAGTGAGACAGGAGGCTGGGGCTGACAGCTGAGGGTTAGGGTAGATGTACACTGAGTGAGACAGGAGGCTGGGGCTGACAGCTGAGGGTTAGGGTAGATGTACAATGAGTGAGACAGGAGGCTGGGGCTGACAGCTGAGGGTTAGGGTGGATGTATAATGAGTGAGACAGGAGGCTGGGGCTGACAGCTGAGGGTTAGGGTGGATGTATAATGAGTGAGACAGGAGGCTGGGGCTGACAGCTGAGGGTTAGGGTAGATGTACAATGAGTGAGACAGGAGGCTGGGGCTGACAGCTGAGGGTTAGGGTAGATGTACAATGAGTGAGACAGGAGGCCGGGGCTGACAGCTGAGGGTTAGGGTTAGGGTAGATGTATAATGAGTGAGACAGGAGGCTGGGGCTGACAGCTGAGGGTTAGGGAAGATGTACAATGAGTGAGACAGGAGGCTGGGGCTGACAGCTGAGGGTTAGGGTTAGGGTAGATGTATACTGAGTGAGACAGGAGGCTGGGGCTGACAGCTGAGGGTTAGGGTTAGGGTAGATGTATAATGAGTGAGACAGGAGGCTGGGGCTGACAGCTGAGGGTTAGGGTAGATGTATAATGAATGAGACAGGAGGCTGGGGCTGACAGCTGAGGGTTAGGGTAGATGTATAATGAGTGAGACAGGAGGCTGGGGCTGACAGCTGAGGGTTAGGGTAGATGTATACTGAGTGAGACAGGAGGCTGGGGCTGACAGCTGAGGGTTAGGGTTAGGGTAGATGTATAATGAGTGAGACAGGAGGCTGGGGCTGACAGCTGAGGGTTAGGGTTAGGGTAGATGTAGAATGAGTGAGACAGGAGGCTGGGGCTGACAGCTGAGGGTTAGGGTAGATGTATAATGAATGAGACAGGAGGCTGGGGCTGACAGCTGAGGGTTAGGGTTAGGGTAGATGTATACTGAGTGAGACAGGAGGCTGGTGCTGACAGCTGAGGGTTAGGGTTAGGGTAGATGTACAATGAGTGAGACAGGAGGCTGGGGCTGACAGGTGAGGGTTAGGGTAGATGTACAATGAGTGAGACAGGAGGCTGGGGCTGACAGCTGAGGGTTAGGGTTAGGGTAGATGTATACTGAGTGAGACAGGAGGCTGGGGCTGACAGCTGAGGGTTAGGGTAGATGTACAATGAGTGAGACAGGAGGCTGGGGCTGACAGCTGAGGGTTAGGGTTAGGGTAGATGTATACTGAGTGAGACAGGAGGCCGGGGCTGACGGCTGAGGGTTAGGGTAGATGTATAATGAGTGAGACAGGAGGCTGGGGCTGACAGCTGAGGGTTAGGGTGGATGTATAATGAGTGAGACAGGAGGCCTGGGCTGACAGCTGAGGGTTAGGGTTAGGGTAGATGTATACTGAGTGAGACAGGAGGCTGGGGCTGACAGCTGAGGGTTAGGGTAGATGTACACTGAGTGAGACAGGAGGCTGGGGCTGACAGCTGAGGGTTAGGGTAGATGTACAATGAGTGAGACAGGAGGCTGGGGCTGACAGCTGAGGGTTAGGGTTAGGGTAGATGTATAATGAGTGAGACAGGAGGCTGGGGCTGACAGCTGAGGGTTAGGGTAGATGTATAATGAATGAGACAGGAGGCTGGGGCTGACAGCTGAGGGTTAGGGTAGATGTATAATGAGTGAGACAGGAGGCTGGGGCTGACAGCTGAGGGTTAGGGTAGATGTATACTGAGTGAGACAGGAGGCTGGGGCTGACAGCTGAGGGTTAGGGTTAGGGTAGATGTATAATGAGTGAGACAGGAGGCTGGGGCTGACAGCTGAGGGTTAGGGTTAGGGTAGATGTAGAATGAGTGAGACAGGAGGCTGGGGCTGACAGCTGAGGGTTAGGGTAGATGTATAATGAATGAGACAGGAGGCTGGGGCTGACAGCTGAGGGTTAGGGTTAGGGTAGATGTATACTGAGTGAGAAAGGAGGCTGGTGCTGACAGCTGAGGGTTAGGGTTAGGGTAGATGTACAATGAGTGAGACAGGAGGCTGGGGCTGACAGCTGAGGGTTAGGGTAGATGTACAATGAGTGAGACAGGAGGCTGGGGCTGACAGCTGAGGGTTAGGGTTAGGGTAGATGTATACTGAGTGAGACAGGAGGCTGGGGCTGACAGCTGAGGGTTAGGGTAGATGTACAATGAGTGAGACAGGAGGCTGGGGCTGACAGCTGAGGGTTAGGGTTAGGGTAGATGTATACTGAGTGAGACAGGAGGCCGGGGCTGACGGCTGAGGGTTAGGGTAGATGTATAATGAGTGAGACAGGAGGCTGGGGCTGACAGCTGAGGGTTAGGGTGGATGTATAATGAGTGAGACAGGAGGCCTGGGCTGACAGCTGAGGGTTAGGGTTAGGGTAGATGTATACTGAGTGAGACAGGAGGCTGGGGCTGACAGCTGAGGGTTAGGGTAGATGTACACTGAGTGAGACAGGAGGCTGGGGCTGACAGCTGAGGGTTAGGGTAGATGTACAATGAGTGAGACAGGAGGCTGGGGCTGACAGCTGAGGGTTAGGGTGGATGTATAATGAGTGAGACAGGAGGCTGGGGCTGACAGCTGAGGGTTAGGGTGGATGTATAATGAGTGAGACAGGAGGCTGGGGCTGACAGCTGAGGGTTAGGGTAGATGTACAATGAGTGAGACAGGAGGCTGGGGCTGACAGCTGAGGGTTAGGGTAGATGTACAATGAGTGAGACAGGAGGCCGGGGCTGACAGCTGAGGGTTAGGGTTAGGGTAGATGTATAATGAGTGAGACAGGAGGCTGGGGCTGACAGCTGAGGGTTAGGGTAGATGTACAATGAGTGAGACAGGAGGCTGGGGCTGACAGCTGAGGGTTAGGGTTAGGGTAGATGTATACTGAGTGAGACAGGAGGCTGGGGCTGACAGCTGAGGGTTAGGGTTAGGGTAGATGTATAATGAGTGAGACAGGAGGCTGGGGCTGACAGCTGAGGGTTAGGGTAGATGTATAATGAATGAGACAGGAGGCTGGGGCTGACAGCTGAGGGTTAGGGTAGATGTATAATGAGTGAGACAGGAGGCTGGGGCTGACAGCTGAGGGTTAGGGTAGATGTACACTGAGTGAGACAGGAGGCTGGGGCTGACAGCTGAGGGTTAGGGTTAGGGTAGATGTATAATGAGTGAGACAGGAGGCTGGGGCTGACAGCTGAGGGTTAGGGTTAGGGTAGATGTAGAATGAGTGAGACAGGAGGCTGGGGCTGACAGCTGAGGGTTAGGGTAGATGTATAATGAATGAGACAGGAGGCTGGGGCTGACAGCTGAGGGTTAGGGTTAGGGTAGATGTATACTGAGTGAGAAAGGAGGCTGGTGCTGACAGCTGAGGGTTAGGGTTAGGGTAGATGTACAATGAGTGAGACAGGAGGCTGGGGCTGACAGCTGAGGGTTAGGGTTAGGGTAGATGTATAATGAGTGAGACAGGAGGCTAGGGCTGACAGCTGATGGTTAGGGTAGATGTATACTGAGTGAGACAGGAGGCTGGGGCTGACAGCTGATGGTTAGGGTAGATGTACCCTGAGTGAGACAGGAGGCTGGGGCTGACAGCTGATGGTTAGGGTAGATGTATACTGAGTGAGACAGGAGGCTGGGGCTGACAGTTGAGGGTTAGGGTAGATGTATACTGAGTGAGACAGGAGGCTGGGGCTGACAGCTGAGGGTTAGGGTAGATGTACAATGAGTGAGACAGGAGGCTTGGGCTGACAGCTGAGGGTTAGGGTTAGGGTAGATGTATACTGAGTGAGACAGGAGGCCGGGGCTGACGGCTGAGGGTTAGGGTAGATGTATAATGAGTGAGACAGGAGGCTGGGGCTGACAGCTGAGGGTTAGGGTGGATGTATAATGAGTGAGACAGGAGGCCTGGGCTGACAGCTGAGGGTTAGGGTTAGGGTAGATGTATACTGAGTGAGACAGGAGGCTGGGGCTGACAGCTGAGGGTTAGGGTAGATGTACACTGAGTGAGACAGGAGGCTGGGGCTGACAGCTGAGGGTTAGGGTAGATGTACAATGAGTGAGAGAGGAGGCTGGGGCTGACAGCTGAGGGTTAGGGTGGATGTATAATGAGTGAGACAGGAGGCTGGGGCTGACAGCTGAGGGTTAGGGTGGATGTATAATGAGTGAGACAGGAGGCTGGGGCTGACAGCTGAGGGTTAGGGTAGATGTACAATGAGTGAGACAGGAGGCTGGGGCTGACAGCTGAGGGTTAGGGTAGATGTACAATGAGTGAGACAGGAGGCCGGGGCTGACAGCTGAGGGTTAGGGTTAGGGTAGATGTATAATGAGTGAGACAGGAGGCTGGGGCTGACAGCTGAGGGTTAGGGTAGATGTACAATGAGTGAGACAGGAGGCTGGGGCTGACAGCTGAGGGTTAGGGTTAGGGTAGATGTATACTGAGTGAGACAGGAGGCTGGGGCTGACAGCTGAGGGTTAGGGTTAGGGTAGATGTATAATGAGTGAGACAGGAGGCTGGGGCTGACAGCTGAGGGTTAGGGTAGATGTATAATGAATGAGACAGGAGGCTGGGGCTGACAGCTGAGGGTTAGGGTAGATGTATAATGAGTGAGACAGGAGGCTGGGGCTGACAGCTGAGGGTTAGGGTAGATGTATACTGAGTGAGACAGGAGGCTGGGGCTGACAGCTGAGGGTTAGGGTTAGGGTAGATGTATAATGAGTGAGACAGGAGGCTGGGGCTGACAGCTGAGGGTTAGGGTTAGGGTAGATGTAGAATGAGTGAGACAGGAGGCTGGGGCTGACAGCTGAGGGTTAGGGTAGATGTATAATGAATGAGACAGGAGGCTGGGGCTGACAGCTGAGGGTTAGGGTTAGGGTAGATGTATACTGAGTGAGAAAGGAGGCTGGTGCTGACAGCTGAGGGTTAGGGTTAGGGTAGATGTACAATGAGTGAGACAGGAGGCTGGGGCTGACAGCTGAGGGTTAGGGTTAGGGTAGATGTATAATGAGTGAGACAGGAGGCTAGGGCTGACAGCTGATGGTTAGGGTAGATGTATACTGAGTGAGACAGGAGGCTGGGGCTGACAGCTGATGGTTAGGGTAGATGTACCCTGAGTGAGACAGGAGGCTGGGGCTGACAGCTGATGGTTAGGGTAGATGTATACTGAGTGAGACAGGAGGCTGGGGCTGACAGCTGAGGGTTAGGGCAGATGTACAATGAGTGAGACAGGAGGCAGGGGCTGACAGCTGAGGGTTAGGGTTAGGGTAGATGTACAATGAGTGAGACAGGAGGCTGGGGCTGACAGCTGCGGGTTAGGGTTAGGGTAGATGTACAATGAGTGAGACAGGAGGCTGGGGCTGACAGCTGAGGGTTAGGGTTAGGGTAGATGTAGACTGAGTGAGACAGGAGGCTGGGGCTGACAGCTGAGGGTTAGGGTTAGGGTAGATGTACAATGAGTGAGACAGGAGGCTGGGGCTGACAGCTGAGGGTTAGGGTAGATGTAGACTGAGTGAGACAGGAGGCTGGGGCTGACAGCTGAGGGTTAGGGTTAGGGTAGATGTATAATGAGTGAGACAGGAGGCTGGGGCTGACAGCTGAGGGTTAGGGTAGATGTATAATGAGTGAGACAGGAGGCTGGGGCTGACAGCTGAGGGTTAGGGTTAGGGTAGATGTAGACTGAGTGAGACAGGAGGCTGGGGCTGACAGCTGAGGGTTAGGGTTAGGGTTGATGTATAATGAGTGAGACAGGAGGCCGGGGCTGACAGCTGAGGGTTAGGGTAGATGTATAATGAGTGAGACAGGAGGCTGGGGCTGACAGCTGAGGGTTAGGGTAGATGTACAATGAGTGAGACAGGAGGCCGGGGCTGACAGCTGAGGGTTAGGGTTAGGGTAGATGTATAATGAGTGAGACAGGAGGCTGGGGCTGACAGCTGAGGGTAAGGGTAGATGTACAATGGGTGAGACAGGAGGTTGGGAATGACAGCTGAGAGTTAGGGTTAGGGTACATGTATAATGAGTGAGCCAGGAGGCTGGGGCTGACAGCTGAGGGTAAGGGTAGATGTACAATGGGTGAGACAGGAGGTTGGGGCTGACAGCTGAGGGTTAGGGTTAGGGTAGATGTATAATGAGTGAGACAGGAGGCTGGGGCTGACAGCTGAGGGTTAGGGTAGATGTACAATGAGTGAGACAGGAGGCTGGGGCTGACAGCTGAGGGTTAGGGTTAGGGTAGATGTATAATGAGTGAGACAGGAGGCCGGGGCTGACAGCTGAGGGTTAGGGTAGATGTATACTGAGTGAGACAGGAGGCTGGGGCTGACAGCTGAGGGTTAGGGTAGATTTATAATGAGTGAGACAGGAGGCTGGGGCTGACAGCTGAGGGTTAGGGTAGATGTATACTGAGTGAGACAGGAGGCTGGGGCTGACAGCTGAGGGTTAGGGTAGATGTATAATGAGTGAGACAGGAGGCTGGGGCTGACAGCTGAGGGTTAGGGTTAGGGTAGATGTATAATGGGTGAGACAGTAGGCTGGGGCTGACAGCTGAGGGTTAGGGTAGATGTACAATGAGTGAGACAGGAGGCTGGGGCTGACAGCTGAGGGTTAGGGTAGATGTATAATGAGTGAGACAGGAGGCTGGGGCTGACAGCTGAGGGTTAGGGTTAGGGTAGATTAACAATGAGTGAGACAGGAGGCTGGGGCTGACAGCTGAGGGTTAGGGCAGATGTATACTGAGTGAGACAGGAGGCTGGGGCTGACAGCTGAGGGTTAGGGCAGATGTATACTGAGTGAGACAGGAGGCTGGGGCTGACAGCTGAGGGTTAGTGTAGAAGTATAATGAGTGAGACAGGAGGCTGGGGCTGACAGCTGAGGGTTAGGGTAGATGTATACTGAGTGAGACAGGAGGCTGGGGCTGACAGCTGAGGGTTAGTGTAGAAGTATAATGAGTGAGACAGGAGGCTGGGGCTGACAGCTGAGGGTTAGGGTAGATGTACAATGAGTGAGACAGGAGGCTGGGGCTGACAGCTGAGGGTTAGAGTAGATGTATACTGAGTGAGACAGGAGGCTGGGGCTGACAGCTGAGGGTTAGGGTAGATGTACAATGAGTGAGACAGGAGGCTGGGGCTGACAGCTGAGGGTTAGAGTAGATGTATAATGAGTGAGACAGGAGGCTGGGGCTACAGTAGGGTTAGGGTAGATGTGTACTGAGTGAGACAGGAGGCTGGGGCTGACAGCTGAGGGTTAGGGTTAGGGTAGATGTACAATGAGTGAGACAGGAGGCTGGGGCTGACAGCTGAGGGTAAGGGTTAGGGTAGATGTATACTGAGTGAGACAGGAGGCTTGGGCTGACACCTGAGGGTTAGGGTAGATGTACAATGAGTGAGATAGGAGACTGGGGCTGACAGCTGAGGGTTAGGGTTAGGGTAGATGTATACTGAGTGAGACAGGAGGCTGGGGCTGACAGCTGAGGGTTAGGGTAGATGTATAATGAGTGAGGCAGGAGGCTGGGGCTGACAGCTGAGGGTTAGGGTTAGGGTAGATGTAGACTGAGTGAGACAGGAGGCTGGGGCTGACAGCTGAGGGTTAGGGTAGATGTACAATGAGTGAGACAGGAGGCTGGGGCTGACAGCTGAGAGTTAGTGTAGATGTACACTGAGTGAGACAGGAGGCTGGGGCTGACAGCTGAGGGTTAGGGTAGATGTACAATGAGTGAGACAGGAGGCTGGGGCTGACAGCTGAGGGTTAGGGT
The DNA here is from genome assembly GCA_947462335.1 of Harmothoe impar. Lineage (NCBI taxonomy): Eukaryota > Metazoa > Annelida > Polychaeta > Phyllodocida > Polynoidae > Harmothoe > Harmothoe impar. The sequence goes on from OX381713.1 coordinate 71,960,438, forward strand.
AGATGTATACTGAGTGAGACAGGAGGCTGGGGCTGACAGCTGAGGGTTAATGTAGATGTATACTGAGTGAGACAGGAGGCTGGGGCTGACAGCTGAGGGTTAGGGTTAGGGTAGATGTACAATGAGTGAGACAGGAGGCTGGGGATGACAGCTGAGGGTTAGGGTAGATGTACAATGAGTGAGACAGGAGGCTGGGGCTGACAGCTGAGGGTTAGGGTTAGGGTAGATGTATACTGAGTGAGACAGGAGGCTGGGGCTGACAGCTGAGGGTTAGGGTTAGGGTAGATGTACAATGAGTGAGACAGGAGGCTGGGGCTGACAGCTGAGGGTTAGGGCAGATGTATAATGAGTGAGACAGGAGGCCGGGGCTGACAGCTGAGGGTTAGGGAAGATGTATACTGAGTGAAACAGGAGGCTTGGGCTGACAGCTGAGGGTTAGGGTAGATTTACACTGAGTGAGACAGGAGGCTGGGGCTGACAGCTGAGGGTTAGGGTAGATGTATAATGAGTGAGACAGGAGGCTGGGGCTGACAGCTGAGGGTTAGGGTTAGGGTAGATGTATACTGAGTGAAACAGGAGGCTTCGGCTGACAGCTGAGGGTTAGGGAAGATTTACAATGAGTGAGACAGGAGGCTGGGGCTGACAGCTGAGGGTAAGGGTTAGGGTAGATGTAGAATGAGTGAGACAGGAGGCTGGGGCTGACAGCTGAGGGTTAGGGTTAGGGTAGATGTATACTGAGTGAGACAGGAGGCTGGGGCTGACAGCTGACAGCTGAGGGTTAGGGTAGATGTACAATGAGTGAGACAGGAGGCTGGGGCTGACAGCTGAGGGTTAGGGTTAGGGTAGATGTATAATGAGTGAGACAGGAGGCTGGGGCTGACAGCTGAGGGTTAGGGTTAGGGTAGATTAACAATGAGTGAGACAGGAGGCTGGGGCTGACAGCTGAGGGTTAGTGTAGATGTATACTGAGTGAGACAGGAGGCTGGGGCTGACAGCTGAGGGTTAGGGTTAGGGTAGATGTACAATGAGTGAGACAAGAGGCTGGGGCTGACAGCTGAGGGTTAGGGTAGATGTACAGTGAGTGAGACAGGAGGCCGGGGCTGACAGCTGAGGGTAAGGGTAGATGTACAATGAGTGAGACAGGAGGCTGGGGCTGACAGCTGAGGGTTAGGGTAGATGTATACTGAGTGAGACAGGAGGCCGGGGCTGACAGCTGAGGGTTAGGGATAGGATAGATGTACAATGAGTGAGACATGAGGCCGGGGCTGACAGCTGAGGGTTAGGGTTAGGGTAGATGAACAATGAGTGAGAGAGGAGGCTGGGGCTGACAGCTGAGGTTTAGGGTAGATGTATACTGAGTGAGACAGGAGGCTGGGGCTGACAGCTGAGGGTTAGGGTAGATGTATAATGAGTGAGACAGGAGGCTGGGGCTGACAGCTGAAGGTTAGGGTTAGGGTAGATGTATACTGAGTGAGACAGGAGGCTGGGGCTGACAGCTGAGGGTTAGGGTAGATGTATAATGAGTGAGACAGGAGGCCGGGGCTGACAGCTGAGGGTTAGGGTTAGGGTAGATGTATACTGAGTGAGACAGGAGGCTGGGGCTGACAGCTGAGGGTTAGGGTAGATGTACAATGAGTGAGACAGGAGGCTGGGACTGACAGCTGAGGGTTAGGGTTAGGGTAGATGTACAATGAGTGAGACAGGAGGCAGGGGCTGACAGCTGAGGGTTAGGGTTAGGGTAGATGTACAATGAGTGAGACAGGAGGCTGGGGCTGACAGCTGAGGGTTAGGGCAGATGTATACTGAGTGAGACAGGAGGCTGGGGCTGACAGCTGAGGGTTAGGGTTAGGGTAGATGTACAATGAGTGAGACAGGAGGCAGGGGCTGACAGCTGAGGGTTAGGGTAGATGTATACTGAGTGAGACAGGAGGCTGGGGCTGACAGCTGAGGGTTAGGGTAGATGTACAATGAATGAGACAGGAGGCTGGGGCTGACAGCTGAGGGTTAGGGTTAGGGTAGATGTATACTGAGTGAGACAGGAGGCCGGGGCTGACAGCTGAGGGTTAGGGTAGATGTATAATGAATGAGACAGGAGGCTGGGGCTGACAGCTGAGGGTTAGGGTTAGGGTAGATGTATAATGAGTGAGACAGGAGGCTGGGGCTGACAGCTGAGGGTTAGGGTTAGGGTAGATGTATAATGAGTGAGACAGGAGGCTGGGGCTGACAGCTGAGGGTTAGGGTTAGGGTAGATGTATACTGAGTGAGACAGGAGGCTGGGGCTGACAGCTGAGGGTTAGGGTAGATGTATAATGAGTGAGACAGGAGGCTGGGGCTGACAGCTGAGGGTTAGGGTAGATGTATAATGAGTGAGACAGGAGGCTGGGGCTGACAGCTGAGGGTTAGGGTAGATGTATAATGAGTGAGACAGGAGGCTGGGGCTGACAGCTGAGGGTTAGGGTAGATGTATACTGAGTGAGAGAGGAGGCTGGGGCTGACAGCTGAGGGTTAGGGTAGATGTACAATGAGTGAGACAGGAGGCTGGGGCTGACAGCTGAGGGTTAGGGTTAGGGTAGATGTATAATGAGTGAGAAAGGAGGCTGGGGCTGACAGCTGAGGGTTAGGGTTAGGGTAGATGTAGACTGAGTGAGACAGGAGGCTGGGGCTGACAGCTGAGGGTTAGGGTTAGGGTAGATGTACAATGAGTGAGACAGGAGGCTGGGGCTGACAGCTGAGGGTTAGGGTTAGGGTAGATGTATACTGAGTGAGACAGGAGGCTGGGGCTGACAGCCGAGGGTTAATGTAGATGTACAATGAGTGAGACAGGAGGCTGGGGCTGACAGCTGAGGGTTAGGGTTAGGGTAGATGTACAATGAGTGAGACAGGAGGCTAGGGCTGACAGCTGAGGGTTAGGGTAGATGTATACTGAGTGAGACAGGAGGCTGGGGCTGACAGCTGAGGGTTAAGGTAGATGTACAATGAGTGAGACAGGAGGCTGGGGCTGACAGCTGAGGGTTAGGGTTAGGGTAGATGTATACTGAGTGAGACAGGAGGCTGGGGCTGACAGCTGAGGGTTAGGGTAGATGTATACTGAGTGAGACAGGAGGCTGGGGCTGACAGCTGAGGGTTAGGGTTAGGTTAGATGTATACTGAGTGAGACAGGAGGCTTGGGCTGACAGCTGAGGGTTAGGGTAGATGTACACTGAGTGAGACAGGAGGCTGGGGCTGACAGCTGAGGGTTAGGGTTAGGGTACATGTATACTGAGTGAGACAGGAGGCTGGGGCTGACAGCTGAGGGTTAGGGTTAGGGTAGATGTATAATGAGTGAGACAGGAGGCTGGGCTGACAGCTGAGGGTTAGGGTTAGGGTAGATGTATACTGAGTGAGACAGGAGGCCGGGGCTGACAGCTGAGGGTTAGGGTAGATGTACACTGAGTGAGACAGGAGGCTGAGGCTGACAGCTGAGGGTTAGGTAAGATGAATACTGAGTGAGACAGGAGGCTGGGGCTGACTGCCGAGGGTTAGGGTAGATGTACAATGAGTGAGACAGGAGGCTGGGGCTGACAGCTGAGGGTTAGGGTAGATGTACAATGAGTGAGACAGGAGGCTGGGGCTGACAGCTGAGGGTTAGGGTTAGGGTAGATGTATACTGAGTGAGACAGGAGGCTGGGGCTGACAGCTGAGGGTTAGGGTAGATGTACAATGAGTGAGACAGGAGGCTTGGGCTGACAGCTGAGGGTTAGGGTTAGGGTAGATGTACACTGAGTGAGACTAGAGGCTGGGGCTGACAGCTGAGGGTTAGGGTAGATGTACAATGAGTGAGACAGGAGGCTGGGGCTGACAGCTGAGGGGTAGGGTAGATGTATAATGAGTGAGACAGGAGGCTGGGGCTGACAGCTGAGGGGTAGGGTAGATGTATAATGAGTGAGACAGGAGGCTGGGGCTGACAGCTGAGGGTTAGGGTTAGGGTAGATGTACACTGAGTGAGACAGGAGGCTGGGGCTGACAGCTGAGGGTTAGGGTTAGGGTAGATGTACACTGAGTGAGACAGGAGGCTGGGGCTGACAGCTGAGGGTTAGGGTAGATGTACAATGAGTGAGACAGGAGGCTGGGGCTGACAGCTGAGGGTTAGGGTTAGGGTAGATGTATACTGAGTGAGACAGGAGGCTGGGGCTGACAGCTGAGGGTTAGGGTTAGGGTAGATGTACAATGAGTGAGACAGGAGGCTGGGGCTGACAGCTGAGGGTTAGGGTTAGGGTAGATGTACAATGAGTGAGACAGGAGGCTGGGGCTGACAGCTGAGGGTTAGGGTAGATGTACACTGAGTGAGACAGGAGGCTGGGGCTGACAGCTGAGGGTTAGGGTTAGGGTAGATGTATAATGAGTGAGACAGTAGGCAGGGGCTGACAGCTGACAGCTGAGGGTTAGGGTAGATGTACAATGAGTGAGACAGGAGGCTGGGGCTGACAGCTGAGGGTTAGGGTTAGGGTAGATGTATACTGAGTGAGACAGGAGGCTGGGGCTGACAGCTGAGGGTTAGGGTAGATGTACAATGAGTGAGACAGGAGGCCGGGGCTGACAGCTGAGGGTTAGGGTTAGGGTAGATGTACAATGAGTGAGACAGGAGGCTGGGGCTGACAGCTGCGGGTTAGGGTTAGGGTAGATGTATACTGAGTGAGACAGGAGGCTGGGGCTGACAGCTGAGGGTTAGGGTAGATGTATACTGAGTGAGACAGGAGGCTGGGGGTGACAGCTGAGGGTTAGGGTAGATGTACAATGAGTGAGACAGGAGGCTGGGGGTGACAGCTGAGGGTTAGGGTAGATGTACAAAGAGTGAGACAGGAGGCTGGGGCTGAGAGCTGAGGGTTAGGGTAGATGTACAATGAGTGAGACAGGAGGCTGGGGCTGACAGCTGAGGGTTAGGGTAGATGTACAATGAGTGAGACAGGAGGCCGGGGCTGACAGCTGAGGGTTAGGGTTAGGGTAGATGTACAATGAGTGAGACAGGAGGCTGGGGCTGACAGCTGAGGGTTAGGGTTAGGATAGATGTATACTGAGTGAGACAGGAGGCTGGGGCTGACAGCTGAGGGTTAGGGTTAGGGTAGATGTATACTGAGTGAGACAGGAGGCTGGGGCTGACAGCTGAGGGTTAGGGTAGATGTATACTGAGTGAGACAGGAGGCTGGGGCTGACAGCTGAGGGTTAGGGTTAGGGTAGATGTACAATGAGTGAGACAGGAGGCTGGGGCTGACAGCTGAGGGTTAGGGTTAGGGTAGATGTACAATGAGTGAGACAGGAGGCTGGGGCTGACAGCTGAGGGTTAAGGTTAGGGTAGATGTACAATGAGTGAGACAGGAGGCTGGGGCTGACAGCTGAGGGTTAGGGTAGATGTATAATGAGTGAGACAGGAGGCTGGGGCTGACAGCTGAGGGTTAGGGTAGATGTATAATGAGTGAGACAGGAGGCTGGGGCTGACAGCTGAGGGTTAGGGTAGATGTATAATGAGTGAGACAGGAGGCTGGGGCTGACAGCTGAGGGTTAGGGTTGATGTATAATGAGTGAGACAGGAGGCTGGGGCTGACAGCTGAGGGTTAGGGTAGATGTACAATGAGTGAGACAGGAGGCTGGGGCTGACAGCTGAGGGTTAGGGTAGATGTACAATGAGTGAGACAGGAGGCTGGGGCTGACAGCTGAGGGTTAGGGTAGATGTATAATGAGTGAGACAGGAGGCTGGGGCTGACAGCTGAGGGTTAGGGTTAGGGTAGATGTACAATGAGTGAGACAGGAGGCTGGGGCTGACAGCTGAGGGTTAGGGTAGATGTATACTGAGTGAGACAGGAGGCTGGGGCTGACAGCTGAGGGTTAGGGTAGATGTATAATGAGTGAGACAGGAGGCTGGGGCTGACAGCTGAGGGTTAGGGTAGATGTATACTGAGTGAGACAGGAGGCTGGGGCTGACAGCTGAGGGTTAGGGTTAGGTTAGATGTATACTGAGTGAGACAGGAGGCTTGGGCTGACAGCTGAGGGTTAGGGTAGATGTACACTGAGTGAGACAGGAGGCTGGGGCTGACAGCTGAGGCTTAGGGTTAGGGTACATGTTTACTGAGTGAGACAGGAGGCTGGGGCTGACAGCTGAGGGTTAGGGTTAGGGTAGATGTATAATGAGTGAGACAGGAGGCTGGGCTGACAGCTGAGAGTTAGGGTTAGGGTAGATGTATACTGAGTGAGACAGGAGGCCGGGGCTGACAGCTGAGGGTTAGGGTAGATGTACACTGAGTGAGACAGGAGGCTGAGGCTGACAGCTGAGGGTTAGGTAAGATGTATACTGAGTGAGACAGGAGGCTGGGGCTGACAGCCGAGGGTTAGGGTTAGGGTAGATGTATACTGAGTGAGACAGGAGGCTGGGGCTGACAGCTGAGGGTTAGGGTTAGGGTAGATGTATACTGAGTGAGACAGGAGGCTGGGGCTGACAGCTGAGGGTTAGGGTAGATGTATACTGAGTGAGACAGGAGGCTGGGGCTGACAGCTGAGGGTTAGGGTAGATGTACAATGAGTGAGATAGGAGGCTGGGGCTGACAGCTGAGGGTTAGGGTAGATGTATACTGAGTGAGACAGGAGGCTGGGGCTGACAGCTGAGGGTTAGGGTAGATGTATAATGAGTGAGACAGGAGGCAGGGGCTGACAGCTGAGGGTTAGGGTAGATGTACAATGAGTGAGACAGGAGGCTGGGGCTGACAGCTGAGGGTTAGGGTTAGGGTAGATGTACACTGAGTGAGACTAGAGGCTGGGGCTGACAGCTGAGGGTAAGGGTAGATGTACAATGAGTGAGACAGGAGGCTGGGGCTGACAGCTGAGGGGTAGGGTAGATGTATAATGAGTGAGACAGGAGGCTGGGGCTGACAGCTGAGGGGTAGGGTAGATGTATAATGAGTGAGACAGGAGGCTGGGGCTGACAGCTGAGGGGTAGGGTAGATGTATAATGAGTGAGACAGGAGGCTGGGGCTGACAGCTGAGGGTTAGGGTTAGGGTAGATGTACACTGAGTGAGACAGGAGGCTGGGGCTGACAGCTGAGGGTTAGGGTGAGGGTAGATGTACACTGAGTGAGACAGGAGGCTGGGGCTGACAGCTGAGGGTTAGGGTAGATGTACAATGAGTGAGACAGGAGGCTGGGGCTGACAGCTGAGGGTTAGGGTTAGGGTAGATGTATACTGAGTGAGACAGGAGGCTGGGGCTGACAGCTGAGGGTTAGGGTTAGGGTAGATGTACAATGAGTGAGACAGGAGGCTGGGGCTGACAGCTGAGGGTTAGGGTTAGGGTAGATGTACAATGAGTGAGACAGGAGGCTGGGGCTGACAGCTGAGGGTTAGGGTAGATGTATACTGAGTGAGACAGGAGGCCGGGGCTGACAGCTGAGGGTTAGGGTAGATGTATACTGAGTGAGACAGGAGGCTGGGGCTGACAGCTGACAGCTGAGGGTTAGGGTAGATGTACAATGAGTGAGACAGGAGGCTGGGGCTGACAGCTGAGGGTTAGGGTTAGGGTAGATGTATACTGAGTGAGACAGGAGGCTGGGGCTGACAGCTGAGGGTTAGGGTAGATGTACAATGAGTGAGACAGGAGGCCGGGGCTGACAGCTGAGGGTTTGGGTAGATGTACAATGAGTGAGACAGGAGGCCGGGGCTGACAGCTGAGGGTTAGGGTTAGGGTAGATGTACAATGAGTGAGACAGGAGGCTGGGGCTGACAGCTGAGGGTTAGGGTTAGGGTAGATGTATACTGAGTGAGACAGGAGGCTGGGGCTGACAGCTGAGGGTTAGGGTAGATGTATAATGAGTGAGACAGGAGGCTGGGGCTGACAGTGACAGCTGAGGGTTAGGGTAGATGTACAATGAGTGAGACAGGAGGCTGGGGGTGACAGCTGAGGGTTAGGGTAGATGTACAATGAGTGAGACAGGAGGCTGGGGCTGACAGCTGAGGGTTAGGGTAGATGTACAATGAGTGAGACAGGAGGCTGGGGCTGACAGCTGAGGGTTAGGGTAGATGTACAATGAGTGAGACAGGAGGCCGGGGCTGACAGCTGAGGGTTAGGGTTAGGGTAGATGTACAATGAGTGAGACAGGAGGCTGGGGCTGACAGCTGAGGGTTAGGGTTAGGGTAGATGTATACTGAGTGAGACTAGAGGCTGGGGCTGACAGCTGAGGGTTAGGGTAGATGTATACTGAGTGAGACAGGAGGCTGGGGCTGACAGCTGAGGGTTAGGGTAGATGTATACTGAGTGAGACAGGAGGCAGGGGCTGACCGCTGAGGGTTAGGGTTAGGGTAGATGTATAATGAGTGAGACAGGAGGCTGGGGCTGACAGCTGAGGGTTAGGGTAGATGTATAATGAGTGAGACAGGAGGCTGGGGCTGACAGCTGAGGGTTTTGGTAGATGTATAATGAGTGAGACAGGAGGCTGGGGCTGACAGCTGAGGGTTTGGGTAGATGTATAATGAGTGAGACAGGAGGCTGGGGCTGACAGCTGAGGGTTAGGGTTAGGGTAGATGTATAATGAGTGAGACAGGAGGCTGGGGCTGACCGCTGAGGGTTAGGGTAGATGTATAATGAGTGAGACAGGAGGCTGGGGCTGACAGCTGAGGGTTAGGGTTAGGGTAGATGTATAATGAGTGAGACAGGAGGCTGGGGCTGACAGCTGAGGGTTAGGGTAGATGTATACTGAGTGAGACAGGAGGCTGGGGGTGACAGCTGAGGGCTAGGGTAGATGTACAATGAGTGAGACAGGAGGCTGGGGCTGACAGCTGAGGGTTAGGGTAGATGTACAATGAGTGAGACAGGAGGCTGGGGCTAACAGCTGAGGGTTAGGGTTAGGTTAGATGTATACTAAGTGAGACAGGAGGCTGGGGCTGACAGCTGAGGGTTAGGGTAGATGTATACTGAGTGAGACAGGAGGCTGGGGGTGACAGCTGAGGGCTAGGGTAGATGTACAATGAGTGAGACAGGAGGCTGGGGCTGACAGCTGAGGGTTAAAGTAGATGTATAATGAGTGAGACAGGAGGCTGGGGCTGACAGCTGAGGGTTAGTGTTAGGGTAGATGTATACTGAGTGAGACAGGAGGCTGGGGCTGACAGCTGAGGGTTAGTGTTAGGGTAGATGTACAATGAGTGAGACAGGAGGCTGGGGCTGACAGCTGAGGGTTAGGGTAGATGTACAATGAGTGAGACAGGAGGCTGGGGCTGACAGCTGAGGGTTAGTGTTAGGGTAGATGTATACTGAGTGAGACAGGAGGCTGGGGCTGACAGCTGAGGGTTAGGGTTAGGGTAGATGTACAATGAGTGAGACAGGAGGCTGGGGCTGACAGCTGAGGGTCAGGGTAGATGTATACTGAGTGAGACAGGAGGCTGGGGCTGACAGCTGAGGGTTAGGGTAGATGTACAATGAGTGAGACAGGAGGCTGGGGCTGACAGCTGAGGGTGAGGGTTAGTGTAGATGTATACTGAGTGAGACAGGAGGCTGGGGCTGACAGCTGAGGGTTAGGGTAGATGTATAATGAGTGAGACAGGAGGCTGGGGCTGACAGCTGAGGGTGAGGGTTAGGGTAGATGTATACTGAGTGAGACAGGAGGCTGGGGCTGACAGCTGAGGGTTAGGGTAGATGTATACTGAGTGAGACAGGAGGCTGGGGCTGACAGCTGAGGGTGAGGGTTAGGGTAGATGTACAATGAGTGAGACAGGAGGCAGGGGCTGACAGCTGAGGGTTAGGGTTAGGGTAGATGTACAATGAGTGAGACAGGAGGCTGGGGCTGACAGCTGAGGGTTAGGGTTAGGGTAGATGTACAATGAGTGAGACAGGAGGCTGGGGCTGACAGCTGAGGGTTAGGGTAGATGTATACTGAGTGAGACAGGAGGCCGGGGCTGACAGCTGAGGGTTAGGGTAGATGTATACTGAGTGAGACAGGAGGCTGGGGCTGACAGCTGACAGCTGAGGGTTAGGGTAGATGTACAATGAGTGAGACAGGAGGCTGGGGCTGACAGCTGAGGGTTAGGGTAGATGTACAATGAGTGAGACAGGAGGCTGGGGCTGACAGCTGAGGGTTAGGGTAGATGTACAATGAGTGAGACAGGAGGCCGGGGCTGACAGCTGAGGGTTAGGGTTAGGGTAGATGTACAATGAGTGAGACAGGAGGCTGGGGCTGACAGCTGAGGGTTAGGGTTAGGGTAGATGTATACTGAGTGAGACAGGAGGCTGGGGCTGACAGCTGAGGGTTAGGGTAGATGTATACTGAGTGAGACAGGAGGCTGGGGCTGACAGCTGAGGGTTAGGGTAGATGTATACTGAGTGAGACAGGAGGCTGGGGCTGACAGCTGAGGGTTAGGGTTAGGGTGGATGTATAATGAGTGAGACAGGAGGCTGGGGCTGACAGCTGAGGGTTAGGGTAGATGTATACTGAGTGAGACAGGAGGCTGGGGCTGACAGCTGAGGGTTAGGGTAGATGTATACTGAGTGAGACAGGAGGCTGGGGCTGACAGCTGAGGGTTTGGGTAGATGTACAATGAGTGAGACAGGAGGCTGGGGCTGACAGCTGAGGGTTAGGGTTAGGGTAGATGTACAATGAGTGAGACAGGAGGCTGGGGCTGACAGCTGAGGGTTAGGGTAGATGTACAATGAGTGAGACAGGAGGCTGGGGCTGACAGCTGAGGGTTAGGGTAGATGTACAATGAGTGAGACAGGAGGCTGGGGCTGACCGCTGAGGGTTAGGGTAGATGTATAATGAGTGAGACAGGAGGCTGGGGCTGACAGCTGAGGGTTAGGGTTAGGGTAGATGTATAATGAGTGAGACAGGAGGCTGGGGCTGACAGCTGAGGGTTAGGGTAGATGTATACTGAGTGAGACAGGAGGCTGGGGGTGACAGCTGAGGGCTAGGGTAGATGTACAATGAGTGAGACAGGAGGCTGGGGCTGACAGCTGAGGGTTAGGGTAGATGTACAATGAGTGAGACAGGAGGCTGGGGCTAACAGCTGAGGGTTAGGGTTAGGTTAGATGTATACTAAGTGAGACAGGAGGCTGGGGCTGACAGCTGAGGGTTAGGGTAGATGTATACTGAGTGAGACAGGAGGCTGGGGGTGACAGCTGAGGGCTAGGGTAGATGTACAATGAGTGAGACAGGAGGCTGGGGCTGACAGCTGAGGGTTAAAGTAGATGTACAATGAGTGAGACAGGAGGCTGGGGCTGACAGCTGAGGGTTAGGGTAGATGTACAATAAGTGAGACAGGAGGCTGGGGCTGACAGCTGAGGGTTAGTGTTAGGGTAGATGTACAATGAGTGAGACAGGAGGCTGGGGCTGACAGCTGAGGGTTAGGGTAGATGTACAATGAGTGAGACAGGAGGCTGGGGCTGACAGCTGAGGGTTAGTGTTAGGGTAGATGTATACTGAGTGAGACAGGAGGCTGGGGCTGACAGCTGAGGGTTAGGGTTAGGGTAGATGTACAATGAGTGAGACAGGAGGCTGGGGCTGACAGCTGAGGGTCAGGGTAGATGTATACTGAGTGAGACAGGAGGCTGGGGCTGACAGCTGAGGGTTAGGGTAGATGTACAATGAGTGAGACAGGAGGCTGGGGCTGACAGCTGAGGGTGAGGGTTAGTGTAGATGTATACTGAGTGAGACAGGAGGCTGGGGCTGACAGCTGAGGGTTAGGGTAGATGTATAATGAGTGAGACAGGAGGCTGGGGCTGACAGCTGAGGGTGAGGGTTAGGGTAGATGTATACTGAGTGAGACAGGAGGCTGGGGCTGACAGCTGAGGGTTAGGGTAGATGTATACTGAGTGAGACAGGAGGCTGGGGCTGACAGCTGAGGGTGAGGGTTAGGGTAGATGTACAATGAGTGAGACAGGAGGCAGGGGCTGACAGCTGAGGGTTAGGGTTAGGGTAGATGTACAATGAGTGAGACAGGAGGCAGGGGCTGACAGCTGAGGGTTAGGGTAGATGTATACTGAGTGAGACAGGAGGCTGGGGCTGACAGCTGAGGGTTAGGGTAGATGTATAATGAGTGAGACAGGAGGCTTGGGCTACAGTAGGGTTGAATCCATGTGTGATATATCCCCGTGTCACGACATCTCACCCCACACACCCGTACATGCATCCCTGACCCCCACCCCTCCACACACGGCCCCCTTACTCCTCACCCCTACCCCAGTCACACTCAGCCCCTACTACACCCCAGTCATGGATCCCTCACCCCCCCCCCCCAGTCAGCAGCTGTCCACACAGGGCGCATCCACACACAGCGACCCGCTGAAGGGGCATCACATAGGGCAGGAGGCAACACTATGGAGGGTTGACTGTGGGCTTTATTCTGAAAGTAACATGAAAATAGTAGAGACAGAGACAGACAACGACAGTGAGAATCGGGAACAGATAAAGAATAACAGATATAAAACAGAAAAAATTGACAGACAAAACACAGAGGCAGACAGAGGCAGGCAGAGGCAGACAGAGACAGACAGAGGCAGATAGAGGCAGACAGAGATAGACAGAGACAGACAGAGGCAGACAGAGGCAGAAAGAGGCAGACAGAGGCAGAAAGAGGCAGACAGAGGCAGACAGAGGCAGACAGAGGCAGACAGAGGCAGACAGAGGCAGACAGAGGCAGACAGAGGCAGACAGAGGCAGACAGAGGCAGACAGAGGCAGACAGAGGCAGACAAAGGCAGACAGAGGCAGACAGAGGCAGACAGAGGCAGACAGAGGCAGACAGAAGCAGACAGAGGCAGACAGAGGCAGACAGAGACAAGCATGTTACCGGTATCGGTTATGACCAGTTTGGCCCCCCATACCCCGATATTATGGGTATCAGTTCTGACCAGTTTGGCCCCCATACCCGCATGTTACGGGTATTTCGTATGACCAGTTTGGCCCCCCATAGCGACATGTTACTGTATTGGTTATGACCAGTTTGGCCCCCCATACCCCCATGTTAGGGGTATCGGTTCCCCACTTTACCCTGGTAGGGAGATGCGTATTGTCGGACACTGACCTCATACAGACCCGATACAACCAGCGTTAATACGGCTGTTATTTATTGTTTTATTCCATGCCTCTTTCATCTAATGCTGGTTAACCCAGAATATACCCCATGGCACTGAGTCGTGGGGGGGGGGGGGGTCGTCAGTGCACACGTCCTCTGAGATCACACAGGGATAAACTGGAAAGTGAGCCCGTAGAGAGCAATTATAACTACAATAATCATTACAACCC